>QODF01000345.1:221044-245729 GCA_024372805.1 Oostethus manadensis
ATTCCCTGTGTGATAAAAATAAAGTAGAAAAAGGAAGTAAAATTGCATAGTTTGTGCCTGTAAAACAAACATAATTAAAGCTACTGAAGGAAGACATTTTCACTTTGACGACAATTTTATTGACCATTCGGACAGCAATGATTGCAACTGGGACGACTGGGAGTCATTGTTGCTAAAGTTGGAGGATCAGAAAAAGTCAGCACAGCACAGAGCGTTTCTTCCCGACAGCAAAAAAAGAGGCGCAGCATCAGCACTAAGCTGGCTGGCCAGCTGTGGCGCTCACGCGATTTAACGGGCGCAGGCGCGGATTAATCGAGTTTGACACAAAGCCTCTTCGCTGCCTCGATCTCCCGAGCTTGGAGGAGCGGCGCGGGGATTGAGCAGACAGGCTTTTCCCAGTGTGGCGCCGTGTGCCTCATTTACCACCTATCCCCCTTCGCGTTTACATTCACGCGACGCTTACGCTCCACAAACAGTCCAAAGGAGTCCGACTGCAATTCTTCTTGTTTACAACATTTACCACCCCTGCATTCAATGTCGGCACCCTTTAAAATACAAATGAAAAATGGAGGCAAAGAAGGTTGCAAGCTGAAGCATTTTGACATAGAAGGTGAGAAACAACAATTAAATAAACAACTCATGGCAAAACTGTAAGGTGGTGTGTTTGGAAACACTCACATCTTCAGTGAAGTAACCTTAAATTCCTTTCATTCACTATTTATATGCATTTTATCCTTCTGTCCGTTGAATCTCGAATTCAGGAGGATCAGCGTGGTTTTCAGCGTGGTCACGGAACAGTGGATCAGTGGATGCGACCCTGCCCTAAATAGAGGTGTTTAAATACCTTGGCTTCTTGTTCGTGAGACTCTGCAAGGGTCCCTTGTGGTGAAGAGAGAGCTGAGCCGAAAGCCAAAGCTTCCAATTTCTTGGATGATCTCTGTTCCTCCCCTCACCTGTGGTCATGAAATTTGGGCAGTGACCGACCGTTTGGATCTCGTCTCCATCCGTCATGGCTGACCTGTACCAAGATTATCAACTGTACTGTGGTTACCAACTGTTCGGGTCTTTAGGACTTTCACCAGCCTGAAGATTGAAGAGGATGCGTTATCAACTCGAGTGCAGCAGATTTTCTCGGGTTTTTTGGTCGCACCTCAACCATTTACAGAAGCACATGCTAAGTTGATAACTGTCACAAACAGGAGGAATAACATTACATTACTACTTACATATTACTTCACTGTTTGTAATTTAGGAATGATGGTTGTGTGGTCTCTCCGATATTCAATCAATCATCCAAATAGTCTTCATTGGGTTTCTTGGTGTCTGTACTTACTAGATTTACTCTACCAATTATTCACTTTGTAGAACCACCTAGTATCATCTAATGTGTGTCATTGTTATGTCACGGCATTCGTGTAGACAAAACGGGGACATGTGGACGCCTCACCGAGGATGAGTCGCCACCGCACAATCGTTTCAAGTATAAAAGATAGCCAGGATGGACGGGCAGATCTTCTTGCTACACACCGGACCATTGGCCTGGTCTATGAAATTAAAGCCCTTTATGTTGTATATAGTAGGGCTACAGGGGAGGAAGCTTAGACACCAGTTAGTGGGGACCTTAGTCCTCCCTAACCAGCAGACAGATGATGACAACAAAGCTTTGGGGGTGTGGTATCTTTTAGAAGACCACTGTACGTAATGGTTCCCATCCGTCCATCCATTTTCACCAAGAATTCACCAAGCGTTGGATTGTTCGCCCACTATTACAGAACCGGAGCCGGGATTAGACCTCACATTCATACTTATCAACAATTTTTTGAGTCGCCAACTAACCTAACGACCATGTTTTTGGAACGCGCGAGTACCCGGTGAAAACCCACGCACGCTCCACACAGAGATGCCCAACAGAGATTCGAACACAGATCTCCTGACTGTGAGGCTAACTCAGCCATCGTGCGAGCCTGCCATCAACTTCTCAAGGAAAACAAAGAAAATGAGAACCGGGGACAATCTTGCAAAGGAAATCAAATCCCTTGACAAGAACTACAACTTATGAGTCAAATCGCAGGACTCCTATCGGCCTTGTCACTCCCACTAAGCAGAAGCCAGCAATCCTTGTCGGGAAAGCGTTTCAAGAAGCTGGGGAAGGGAAATCAGCCCACGTGGGAAAAAACTTCTCTCAGAAAATGTAAGAAAAGTAGCTATCAGACTGTTCAAAGAATATGTTCAAACAAGAACAATGAAATTGCCCCAAAGTTTTAAACCATTCCACTTGCAAGGAGAGACGATTGGAATCACATTCTCAAACTGACCCCACTGGATCCGAAGGGGGACGTCGTCAAGGCAGAAGTCTGTGGGGAAGTTTTTGCAGCCCGGAAAAGAGAGCAGACTGAAGGTTGACCGCTGGTTCCACCATGTCCAAGGAGCTATTCAAAGAGACAGCTATGGATACCAGACCTTCTGGACAGGAGAGATGCAAAAAGTTGGGCCGGTAGGAGACTGGTGGTGGAGAGGATGCACCCCTGACCATCTGAATGAAAAATGGACCCGATTTACTGAAATGGCCAGTTGAGGGGTGGCCTAAAAAATCTGCCGTGGAAGTTGTGTGAAGTTGAAGCCAGAAAAGGAGTGGGCAAACTCCATAGAAGAGCATTCGCAGTGTGAAGAAACAACATCAACCCATCAAACACGTGCTGATGAAGCAGTCAAAGCGCTTACTGATGCAGGGAGATTTAGCAGAACAAGTGATAGCCTTGCTGAATAAAGAGAAAGGTGGGAGGGGACTGCTCGCACAGAGGGAAAGGCCAAAAAAGTGTAATGATAGTAAAAGAACGACAGTATGCTCTGAAAGACCTCTTTCTTTTGGTCCAACGTAGCCAGGGAATTCCAACCACCACTCTCTATAGACTGGTAGTTTTTAAGGCAAACGCACTGGTCTCTTGATGTGTGGAGGCAGAATCCAAGCAATCAACCAAGACAAGGCAGCGGTTCCAATCTTGCCATGTGAGAGTTGGATTTGAAACCAGATTGCTTACGAAGCCCACAATGTAAACCCCAATGCCTTTGCAGGAACCCTGCTCAGGTTGAAGGCAACGGCGTGGGTCATAAAAGGCCGTAGAACTAGAAAGAACCCCTGCTTTGCCCTTTCAGTTTACATCTGCCAGCCTGTTTGGACCTTACAAAGTTAAGAATGAGTAAAAAAAAAAGGGAGTCAAACTCAAAGTGTGGGGATTTATATTCTGTTTTATGGCCTAAGAGCTATACAAGCTGATTTCTCCTAGCCTACCACAGATTCCCATCACAGAGAAACTACTACGATGACTATTTGGATGATTGCAACAAGACAAGACCGGAGAGACCACTGGTGTGTTACTATTGCCGTTCCTGACTTACAAACTGCAGTAACAAGTAGTAATTTGATGGTGCTCGTATTTGATTTGAAGGGTTCTCGTGACACCGCTAGTCATTGATCGACATTGCTCTCCTGTTGTCAAAAGACTAACCAAGGTTCTACTGTGTATTTATCTGTAGTTATTATATGTGTCTCTATTCATTATATTTAGCTACGTTAAGTATATTTACATGCATTTCTCGGTTATATGAGTTCATAAAGAAAAGATCTTTATGCAAAGTGACGTTGACAGCGAGCTGTACCAAAGTGTGGCCCGGGGGTCGTTTTTTTAATTGGCCCACGGTACGTTCTAAAAATATAATTTAACAGGAAAACCCACAAAAATGGAAAAATCCGCAGGAATTTTACAAGAAAAAAGTCAAAATATAAAAAGGAAAAAGTTGTAATCGAAGCAGAAAATGTCACAATAATGTAAGCTTATGGGGGAAATATTGGAAATATTTTTAGTACCTTAAAGTTGAAACATTATGAAAAATTAACAAAGTTGTAATTTTTGGAAAATTAGGCTGTGAAAGAAGTTAAAATGTTATGAGAATAAAGTCAAAATGTTATAGGAATAAGAATAGATTTTGTAAAGAAGATTTGCAAAAAGAAAGTTGGAATAAATGGAAAATAAAAAAAAAACAGCTATAATTTGACGAGAATGAAGTCAAACTATTAAGACAAAAAAGTTGTATTGTAACAAGAAAAAAAGTTGCAATTTTGCATGGATAGAAAATAGTGCCATTTTAGTAGTATAGAGTTGAAATATTAAAGAAAAATATATATTTTTGAAAATGTCCTAATATTATGTGAAACAAACAAAACAAACTCAAGTTGTCATTTTTGGACTAAGGTTGGGAAAGAAGTTATGATATGGCAATAAAGTTGAAATGTCACAGGAAAAAAAGTTCTAATTTTAAAGTGAAAAGTAAAAATAAACAAAAAATATTATATTTTTAAAAAACATCCTTATGAGAAGCAAACAGAACAAAGTAACGTTTGAAATAATAATTGGGGGTGGGAGTTACAGTATAATAGAAGAAATCAAAGAAGTCAAAATATCATGGGAATATGACTGGAATATATTTTTTTAAGCTGTAATTTTACAAGAATAAAGTCCATGAATGAAGTCCCATTTTTTTCCATGAGAAACAAACAGAACAAAATAAAGTTGTCATTTTGGAATATTGGGAGGTGTAAAGGTGTAATGTGGGCATGAAGAAGCAAAGTATGATATTAGCAATATTGTTAGTGTTACTCTGGATGTTAGGGGTCTGTCTTGGTTGACACGCCTCTACAACTTTGCATGGAGGTCGGGAACAGTACCTCTGGACAGGCAGACCGGGGTGGTGGTCCCCATTTTAAAAAAGGGTGTGTTCCGACTATAGGGGGATCACACTCCTCAGCCTCCCTGGGAAAGTCTACTCCAGGGTGCTGGAGAGAAGGGTACGACCGTTAGTCGAACCTCGGTTACAGGAGCTGCAATGTGGTTTTCGTCCCGGTCACGGAACACTGGACCAGCTCTACACCCTTGCAAGGGTACTGGAGGGTCTCTGGGAGTTTGCCCAACCGGTCTACATGTGCTTTGTGGACTTGGAAAAGGCATTGGACCGTGTCCCTCGTGGTGTCCTGTGGGGGGTGCTCCGGGAGTACGGGATTGGTGGCCCGCTACTACGTGCCATTCGGTCCTTGTACAATCGAAGCAGGAGCCTGGTTCGCATTGCCAGCAGTAAGTCGAGCTTGTTTCCGGTGAACGTTGGCCTCCGCCAAGGCTGCCCTTTGTCACCGATTCTGTTCATAATCTTCATGGACAGAATTTCTAGGCGCAGTCAAGGTGTTGAGGGAGTCCAGCTTGGTGACCTTAGGATCTCGTCTCTGCTATTTGCAGACGATGTGGTCCTTATGGCCTCATCAGGCTGTGACCTTCAGCGTTTACTGGAGCGGTTTGCAGCTGAGTGTGAAGCTTCTGGGATGAGACTCAGCACCTCCAAATCCGAGGCCATGGTTCTCAGTCGGAAACGGGTGGACTGTACCCTCCGGGTTGGGAGTGAGGTCTTGCCTCAGGTGGAGGAGTTCAAGTATCTCGGGTTCTTGTTCACGAGTGAGGGAAGGTTGGAGCGTGAGATCGACAGACGGATCGGTGCAGCATCTGCAGTAATGCGGTCGCTGTACCGGACCGTCGTGGTGAAGAGAGAGCTGAGCCGGAAGGCAAAGCTCTCTGTTTACCGATCGATCTACGTTCCCACCCTCACCTATGGTCATGAGTTATGGGTCATGACCGAAAGAATGAGATCGCGGATACAAGCGGCGGAAATGAGTTTCCTTCGTAGGGTGGCTGGACTCACCCTAAGAGATAGGGTGAGGAGCTCGGCCATCCGGGAGGAGCTCAGAGTAGAGCCGCTGCTCCTTCACATCGAGAGGAGCCAGTTGAGGTGGCTCGGGCATCTAGTCCGGATGCCTCCCGGGCGCCTCCCTGGTGAGGTGTTTCGGGCATGCCCNTGTAGATTGCTAACAAGTGCATTGAAAAGCTGCATATGAATGCAATCAAGCGGAAGTAAAGGCGCGTGAGGCGCTAAATGTCTAAAGGCATTTTCCAGAGCACTGAGAATAGAAATTGTCCACGTGAAAAAAAACATTCATGTAGCTAATAAAAAAAGTCGCTATGAATAATGTATGGCTTCAACGATAAGGTCCACAATTTGCCGCCTCCAAGAAAGCTACATTGTACAGAAAAGATATATAATTTGATTAAAAATAAACACTGTGCGTCCTCCTTATCAATGGCTAACTGCCACACGCAGCGCACAAAAGAAAGCAGCTGCACGCCGGTTGATAATAAAAACCCACAATGTGTTTTTCTTCTTTCATGAAAGAGCAACGCGTGGAATTGTAAGCCCAGTGGGAACTCCCAGCATGTGCTGAGAAATACGACTCAACCCTTCCACCCCCGCCGCTTTCAGTCAGCTTGACCCGGCCGCCCGGTCGGACCGTTCCCTGGAATCATCCCACCTGCCATAAAACACCTTTTCATTGCTTGATGAGCCGCTCTCTTTTAAAGGTTCCCCCTTTATGCAAAAGAGACTTTTTCATGATGTGCTAACAGGAAAATGTGCCCCGAGACCAAGGGTGTCCAAATGTTTCCAGCGAGGGCCACATATGGATTTGATATTTTCTGTAGACATGCTCAGAAGTTTTTCAATTTTTACATTTTCTAAATATTTCAACTTTCTTCCTGAATAATCTTTGCAAATTGTATTTTCATAATATTAGGAATTTATTCGCATATTACTATAAAATAATTGTCCATAAATGACAGCTTTATTCAGTTTTGTTTCTTCCCCATAATATCACGAGGTTTAAAAAGGTAGCACCTTTTTTTCTTTAATATTTCAACTTTTGGCTACTAAAATGATTTTTTCTCCTAATATTACAAGTTTATTAATGTAAATCTGAAACATTTTATAATACTGTACTGCGTATAATACTGTTTTGTTTTTCAACTTTCTTCTTGTAAATTTAGTTCCCATAATATGACCTTATTCCCATAACATCTGCCGTGAGTGAAATCGGCCGATACCGATAACATAGATTAAGTATACATTTTTAAATTTACCATTGGCTATACCGAATGGCCAAAAGATAATAATTTTGGAAACATTTATTTCCACAGCATATTTCAACCCAAACTTCATTCTTGTAAAAATGACCGATTTTTCCATTACTCATTAATTTAACTTAAGTGTCACCTCTCTGAATGATAAAATATGTCCGTCCTTTGTGTTTATCTGTTTTCAGTTCTTCAGGACTTTCACCAGCCTCAACTTGAAAGGGCTTGTTGGCTCAGTCTCGTGGGCAAGTGATGGTGAGAGAGACTAGTCAAATGAGTTAGCCGCAGCTTTAAGATTATTTTCGAGGTGCACAGCTACGGAGTTACTTTTGTGCCTTCACTTTGAGGCCGATTTTGAGCCATATCCAGTTTGGAGCTTGCAAGGCGTACGGGTAGGTCTGTCACAACCGATATATCAACCTGTCGAACGATAAGAAAAAACAAAGTCGATAAATTGCCAAGTGGACGCCTGTTTGTTTTTCTTTTCTTTACCACACAGGCGGGATGACAAGAGGCTTCACTCTGCACATTAGTTAAGTTAGTTTTATGTTGGACATAGGATATTTGTCTCTGTCGCTGTTAATTTCATGTTGGCACTTGGATATTTGACTCCGTAGCAACAGCAGTAGTGCCCCCTCACTGTGCCAGGACTGCTCTCTTGTGGCGCAGGGAGCTAAACTGTGTGTGTACGTGCCAGTATGAGTTGTGCTTTAGTGCTTGTGATGTAAGCCGGCGTTTTAGATTGGCCCCTAACTTTGTGCAAACAGCCACGGCTTCAGGAGGCACTTGATGGCTAAATCACTTAGCCATGGTCAAAACACATTTTCAACACACATTAGATTTTAATTTTCCGGCCTTCAAAATAACAATAAATGGCAATAAAGTGTCTTTTGAAGATGTACTCCAATTATTATGCCATTTAATTAATGGAAAAAATGTCTAGTTTTTTCATTAATTATATGTATTCATTAATTATGAAACTTTATTGTGACTGGCCAGTCTGTTCAGTGGTCAAAACGCGTGCCTGTTGGTCAAACTCCGGGAGCTGATGTTATACTACATTTTTTCTAATGTTCTCATGATTGACAGGCATAGTTCCAAAGATCAACTAGTAGGTAGCGATCGAAGGGTTGGTGACCCGCAAAGCCAGACTTGCATACGCTCCCAAAAAAACTGGAGAAAGGCCACCCAGAAGCAACTCTCAACGTTCTACATCTTCTGAAAGAAGCCGACGAAGCCCTGGCAAAAGCAGAAAACTGCTGCTGCTCACTCCGACGTTGCAGAGCAAAATGGAGAGTTGGCTTTCTTGGCTTCACAGGCCACTCCAGAGCAGAAAGTGATAACAAAGCAAGAGACTTTTGTTACACAACAAGAGCGACAAAATCAAACAACAGATTTGTTTTTTTCACCCAAAACAAGACCATGATCAGCACCAATGGTCACCAATAGATAGAGATGTTCAACAAACTTCCCAAAATGTACTACAAAGACAGATGACCTTGCCAAGTTCCTAGCAAAGGGTCAGCTAGATGGACTGACTAAATTCGATAAGCTAAAAAGCTTTTTTGGAAGGTCACGTTCCTGAGTACCATCAAGGTTCTTTGTCTTGCAGCTAATGAAGAAATCAATCTTCTTATTTAGTGGCTGGGTCCAAAGTCCTCCAACCTGTTAAAAGTAAAAGCAGTCAATATAAGACACCTTAGACACTCTAGTCTACGTGTTTCCTGGAATGGTTCTCCAGAAGCAATAGAAAGTTCATCGTTTTCCAGAATAGTAAACTTTCCAAAGCTCCCCAGCAAAGTTCACAAGCTCTGTGAGCTTTCAAACTCCTCTGTGAGTTGGAAGCTGCAAAGCTAGATGTCCTAAGTTACCTTGACACAGCCAGTCTAATTGGGTAGAAGCTCCCCTATAACGTCCAAGAAACATGGACAATGAAAGGGTCAAAGTTCACAGAAGATCAAAATGTTATTTTTCCACCATTCTCATTGTTTGTTGAGTTTGTCACAGTTCCACTGCCAGGCCCAGAAGAGGAAAACCCACAGGCAACCACAAGCCAAGACTATCAGTAACGATTCACAAGACACATGTGTCAGCAGAGATGTCCGATACGGCAAAAGTTTCGGCAGGCAGTGTCCTATACATCACAAACCCCATTCAGTAGGAAGATGCTGAGGTTTCAAAACTATGCAAGATAGAAAGAAGTTTCTCTTCCACCAGCTTCCACCAGCCGGCAAGCCAAAACCGCGATGTCACTATCAGGTGTCAAGAGTGTGACAGTGACAGACGTCTGCTGGCAGGCTCTTCACCCAGGCCTAACTCCACAGATTTCCAAGCCTCTCTCATCCGTTAAACAGCACGGGGGCGGGGGGGGGCGGAGGGCGGAGCAAATGCATTGGACTCAGATGTTACAGCCACTTGCTCAGAGGTATGTGGGAAATAAATCTCCGGGAAGTCTTGCATCAAAATATCCTTGGTGCAGGTTTATCCTGAAGGTCAGCGACATAACAGTAAGAAAATGTATGCACAAATCACAGCAATCTAGCCCTTGCAAAGACTGAATTATTTGACATGTTTGACATTCAAAGCACAACCGAACAACGGGAAGGAGAGTTTTCGGATAGTTGAGTCTATAAATTGAAAAATGAGCTTTACTCTCCACCGCCACCCCTAACAATAGGAAAGAAACACCAATTCCTAAAACTGCTCTGGCATCTGAGATCCATCCCTGCCTAGATACCACCCCCTGACCGAGATGCTGACATCCTGTTGCTGATTGGACGAAACCTCCTGAGAGTTCACAAGGCAATAAAGCAGTTCTACGGCAGAAATAGTCACCGAAGCTTGATTTGGGCTGGGTTATCTTTGGTGAAGTTTGTTTAGACAGTGCTCACAAGCTGAATGAAGTCAGTGTATTGAAAAACACAAATGGATGGATTGATGGATGTGTCCAACCAGTGGTTTTCAAACTGGGGGGCGCGCCCCCTGGGGGCGGACTGGCGTTATGACAGGGGGACATGGGGCTACCACAAAATCGTTTCATTATTACTATATTTTTCGAGGGGCGGTGCAGAAAATCATTTTATCCCCAAAACGTGGGCGCTGCAAAAAGAAAAGTATGGGGACCACTGGTTTAAGCAGTAGCTATCTCACTCTCTGAAGTTCCCTTTAAGTCAAGTAAAAGAGACTTCCCATCAACATCACCCTTCATTTACACACATGGAATTTAGGATATGCCCTGCGATTGACTGGCGACCAGTCCAGGGTGTACCCCGCCTTCCGCCCAAAGCCAGCTGAGATAGGCTCCAGCATACCCGTGACCCTAATGAGGACAAGTGGCATAGAAAATGAATTAATGAATTTAGGAAAGACAGTATTTTGCCACACCAAAAACACTAGCCTGTTTTCACATCCTAGACTCATACATGCAGGAAACCCTGCCCTGACTGATGAGGTTCCGGCAACATCCTCGGTTGAAGTCAAGGCTTTCAATAATGCAAGACCTTTGGTGCACGTTTCTTTTGATCCAGAGGCTTCTTAAATCCTGACACCCTCAACACTTCTTCCCTTACCTCGAAGTCTGATGCCTTCCCGGCTCCGCCATGCGATTTCACAAAACCTGAGATGCATAAAAATCAGTTCAAGTGCCTGCTGACACTTTCTGGGCACTTTGGCAGAAGGAGTAGCTCAATTTGCTCCAGGGTTGTCAAAAGTGCCAGTGCAACAGACCAAACATGAAGGATGGGAAAATTGTTCTTTTGAAGCAATCATTGTGAAGACTTCCCCAAACAAAAATAGAGGTCGAGGTTACATGTGACAACTCCTCAACGAACTTCTGCAGTGTATCCTTTTTTTTGTCTCCAAAGGATTAGTTTTAAGTGACCTTCACAGACAAACCGCTTCTTTTGAAAGGCTCGTTCACAAGAACTATGGGAACTGAGTCGCAAATGGGAACCGTTCTTTCCCCCTCAAAATTGTGAGCAGAGTGATAATCCGCCACTTTGTGGACTATTTACGATGTATCCAGATCCATCCGTCCATTTTCTGTGGCGGGGTCGGGGTCACGGGTATGCCGGAGCCTATCCCAGCAGACTTGGGGAGAGAGGCGGGGTACACCCTGGACTGGTCGCCGGCCAATCGCAGGGCAGACAAACAAACATTCACACTTACATTCATACTGATGGACAAATTAGAGTCGCCAATTAACCTAACATGCATGTTTTTGGAATGTGGGAGGAAAGCGGAGTACCCGGAGAAAACCCACGCACGCACGGGGAGAACATGCAAACTCCACACAGAGATGCCCAACGGAGATTCAAATCCAGGTCTTCCAAATCTCCTGAGTGTGTGGCCAACATGTTAAACACTCATCCACCGTGCGGCCCTCAATCCAGATCAGGCTTTAGAATTTAATGTCAAATAAGGTGATAATATTTCAGAATAATTCAAACTCATATTGGCAGGATATTTAATTCATTCTTCCCAGTGGTTATTTCCAAAATGAACCCAGTTAAGGCCACGATGGCTCTTTGAAAAGAACGTCCCACCAAGATCCACTTCCCCTCAACGAGCAATAAATGTCATCCCGAAGTAGTTTGTGTAAATGTTATGTAGCCATTTAAGAACAAATGCCAGGCAGGGATTGACTGGAATTGCTGTTATAATTTGTTCCTCCAGACCAAAAGAGGTCGTAGTTTTTCCATATGCTAAAGTTATATGCCAGTGGTTTTCAAACTGGGGGGCGCGCCCCCTAGGCATTATGACAGAGGGGGCGTGGGGCTACGCCACGCTCCCCTGGGATGGTAATGCACCAAAGTAACGGATGCCGAGTAAGAAAGTAAGAAAGGTAATCTCCATTTTTTTTGTATGGTAATAACATTTGTTATTTTTTTATTGCCTTTATTCTTTTCTCATTGTTTTTTTTTTAACATTCATGCACAGCAATTATGTCATCAATAATTTCTTTCGGGTGGGTACATTATTTACACTTACCTCATGATAAAAAAAAATTCCAAGACACGAAAACCCCTCCGGAACGAATTAATTTCATATTTTGAGGTTCCACTGTGATTTGTATTTTGCACATGATTGCTCGGACGTGTATTTCTTAATATGATGCATTTGAAACATTTTTGTGCACTCTGAATTGACTCTCATTTTTGTTATTGCTGGTGTATGCAATAAAAGCCCTTTCTATATTTGTAATTTCGGTTTCACAGTTGACTGTACTCCATTCAGTTCCATTACCACACGTCCCACGCTCCTTGAAGGAAGTAAAGGAAAAAAGAAGGCGAGGGACTTCCTTGAAAAAATACATTCATGAGAAATTCCTACACTCCACCTGACCTTCAACACGTTTTCCAGGCGTGGGAGCGAAGCTCCAAATTGCTTGTGATCTAATTGTAGATGTCTGGCTTCCCGTCAGTCATGCAGCCCTGTGGCGAAGTCACGGCTTGTGAAAGCCGCAGACTTGACAGCCAAGGCCTCCAATCATTTATTGAATACGCACGCCGCTTCTCCTGAGTGCTCCTGTTAAATTTCAATCAAAGATAAACAAGACGGTGGAGGAGGCGCCAGAGTGTTGATGATGCAGGAGTGGACATACTTGTGTTTGATGCCAATCATTTATTGGGTGTCTTTGCTGTGCAGGAGAATAACATATTCCAATCAACCAGGCGGGCAGATATCATTGCAAAGGGTGTGATGATATCCAATTAGGGGCGTTATCAAGCACAGGCCTAGTGCTGGTTTGCGTAACGCTCTTGAACGCGTCATCTTGCAGGCTTTGATGCCGTGTCCAAGCAAGGCACACGACTGAAGGTAGACATCAAAGCTGAATTTTAAAAAAAATACCAGTACGTTGCTGTTGTGGGTTTATCGTCGGAGAACCTGGGAGCCGTTTTGTTTTGGTGTACCTCAACGACATCCTCATATATTTTCTCTTTCTGTTTCCTCTCACTTCCGACACGTCCGCCAGAAGCTCCAAAGATTACTTGACAAAAGTCCATTTGTCAAGGCCCGTACATTTTTGCTCCACTCTTCTTCTGGTGCTGTTTTGGGGGTTCATTGTGGAGAAGGGCCAGGATAAACCCGCCTGCGCCAAGATTCAGGCAGCGGTGGAATGGCCGACTCCCACATGAAAGAAGCTTGTGCAGAGGTTTTCAGGCTTCACCAATGTTTATAGGTGCTTGGTATGGAACTTTAGCAAGATTGCAGAACTGCTGAATGAGCTCCCATCATTCCTTTTGTATGGCTTTTGTAGGTGAGTTCCACCCTGACCCCTCTGTCCCCTTCTATGTTGAGGTGGAAGTATCTGACACAAGGATCGGGGCCAGACACTCCCAGTGCTCTAGCTCAGACCAGAAACTGCACCCCTGCCCTTTATAACACAGACATCTTTCTCCTGTAGAACGTAACTATGAAGTTGTCCTCCTCCACTTACAGGAGTGGAGACACTGCCTTGTCATCTTCACGGACCAAAACTCTACATCTGGTCTGCACAACGTCTCGATCCCCGCCAGGCACGATGGACTCTTTTCCTTACAAGATTTGATTTTGCCGTCAAGTACCGGCCGGGCTCACTCAATAGAGAACAGGACGCCCTTTGGAGGATTTTTGCTCTTCCAGTGAAAGATTCTCTTCCAGCGACAATTCCACCTGAGATCCTGGGTGCATTCCAATGGGAGGTGGAGAAGCGAGTGGCAGAGATCAACGGCAAAACACCTCCACCTGAAGGCTGTCCGCCGGAGCGGCTGTTTTCTCCTTGCAGACTCCGCTCGGATATCCTGACGTGGGCCCATTGCTCGAAGCTCACCTGCCACCGTGCAGCCAGACGCCCAGCATTCCTCCTCTCACAATGCCTCTGGTGGCCGTCCCTTCATGCAAACTCCTGGAGTTTTGTAGCAACTTGTTCCATCTGTGCCCGGAATATGTCATCCAATCAGGCGGCAGCAGGATTGTTCTGTGCACTTCCCAGGCCTCCCTGCCCGTGGTCACTTTTGGCCATAGACTTCGTCACTGGGCTACTGCGTTGAGGGACTTCACTACAGTCCTCACCTTTGTCAAAAGATTCTCCAAGTCGGGTCACTTCATTCCACCGCGCAAGCTTCCCTCCTTCATGGGGACGGCTAAACTCCTGGTCCACCATGTGCTGCGTATCCATAGGATTCTGCTGGATGTTGTGTCTGACAGAAGACCACAGTTCTACGCTGCCACCTGAAAGTCATTTTGTAAATCCGTGGGAGCGAATGTGTGCCTTTCATCGGGGTACCACAGTCCCATGAACAGATGAAGAGGGCAAACCAAAACCTGGACACAGCATTGCGGTGCGTGTTCCACCAGCATCAGACGTCCTGGTCTCACTACCTGCCTCGGGTGGAGTACGCACACAACACCCTGATTTTCTCCTCTACTGGTTTCCCCCTGTTCCACGTCGCCCACGGCTTCCAACCTTCCCTTTCCCCTCCCAAGAGGCAGATTCATCTGTGTCTTCAGTCGCCTCTCTGGTGTGTCACATTCACCGAGTACAGCAAAACACCCGAAAGGTTCTGATGCGTACTGCCAGACGTAAACAGAGGTTGGCAAACCGGCTTTGCAAGCCCGCTCCCGACTACAAGCTCGACCAGAAGGTTGGGCTGTTTTCAGCGGATTGTTCACTGGCAGTCGAGTCCGATGTCCCCAAGGTTCAATGGTCTTTTTGAGGTGGAGCGCATGGTCAACCCAGTCTTTCACGTCTCCAGCTTAAACCTGCCGGCACAGCAGTCTGTCTACTCCACAGGTGATCGATGGACAAGAGGTATTTACCGTGAAGGCAATTTTTACTGCAGAAGAAGGGGTATGGGTGTGCACTGGGAGGGATATGGACGAGAGGAACGCTCATGAGTCTCCCGCTCCTGGATCTGTGACCCATCTCTCATCATTGAGTTGCATGTGCGTCATCCAGGTAAACCAAGTGAGCCGCCAGGAGGAGTCTCATAAAAAGGGGCGGGGTACAGTCATGATCAACACTTTGTTTGGGTCTCCTGCCTTCTGCTGTGTCTTTGCAGTCCTGCAAGGGCGCCTCTCTGCTCACCTGCAAATGACCAACTATCAAAACCTTCTTTAGCCATGTCTTGCAGTGTGCTGCTGCTCCTGCAGAGGTGGAGACAACAACACACACCTGCCGCCAATTACTCTCACAGCCCTTCAAGCCTGGTTGTGTCACTCACTCAGTGCCAGGTTGTTCCTCTTGGACGCAAGGCTCATGCCGTTCATCCTCTTATTTCAAGACTTTTCTGCCAAGACAGTTCTTTGGTTGCCTTCCTGCCAGTCAGGTAGCTCTCCTGGCAAGTATTCTTTGTTGGACGTTCTTAGCAGTTAATTTTGTTACCTTTTTCAGTGGTGCCTTTTTGTTACTCTTGTTTTATCTGCACCATAGAATTTGGTTGTTGCCCTCTTACCTCTTGGCCTTGGTGTTCTGCTAAACAGCCAATAAAAGACTCTTTTATTTGCACTAACCTGCTTGATGCATTTTTGGATCCAACCTTTATCGTGGCATGACATGATTTAATAGAACTGAAATAGGAAAGCAATCATTAATGTGTATGTTGTTGGTATATCCATGATGTAAAGACCGCAGAAGCATGTATATTCATAAATACTTTATTAATCTCCAAGAGAACCTTGAATGCATGGTTCGTGGAACTGAATGTTTTGATGTGTACTGGTCCTGACCTAATTGGAGGAGGGGACTTTAAATACTTTGACACCCCCCCCCCACACACACACACCCATGTTAATTAATTCAAGTTAATTTAGATCAAAAAGTGAACGTTTTTAAGTGTGCAAAGGACAGACACTTGCTAACATTGTGTGTGTATGTGAATGCACAGACGATGTTTACCCTGTGTTTGTACCGTGTATGTAAACTGCTACATTTTAGATTCTACTGGGTACTGTCTACTGTACAGATGTTTCCTTTGTTCGTGTAAGTGGATTGACAGATGTTTGCATTATGCATATGTGAATGGACAGACGTGTATGTGAAAGGACAGACACGTACAGTATTTACATTGTGTGTGAATGCAAAATGTACTTGATTTTTATTACTTTTCTATTAAAAAATCATTTTAAAATAAAATAAATACATTTTAGAAAGACAAAAAAAATGTGTTGCTTAAAAATATTTGTTTTTATTGTAATTTATTTGTGTTATTAATTTGTATTTTAAAAACAATTTTAAAATAGCATTAAATGATGTATTATAAAATGTATTATGCAATGTGTTATTATAGTTTCTATTATTCATTTGTACTTTTAAATAAAAAACTTATTTTTAAAAGTATGTTTATTAAAGGACAATGCCAAATGTATTTTTTCCATGTAGTTAGTGGTTTTAATTATTTTTTAATCATTATGTTTTACTGTTTACATGAAAAAAGTGTATTTTTTATTAAAATGTATTTGTTTTTGTATTTTTACTGTTTATTTGATGAATTAAAAACTGTTTAAAAATCTAAAAAATGAAATTACCATTTGAAAAAGACAAATAGTGTAGCAAGTGTAAGATCGATGCAAGTGGACTCTGAGATAGTATTTTTTGTGTCTGCAGTTTTATTCAGATTCTTACCAAAGCGGGTTATTTGTCATTACACGTACAAGTTTTTATAACATTTCATAAAAGTGTGAGGTGTTTTTGTGCTTACAAGCAAAAATAGCAGCATCATAAAGAACAATAAAAAGAGGTTGGATGCTAAGAGATGATCTTTGTTGGCCTGCTAGAGAAATAACACTTTGTACGAAAAGAAATAACATCCTGCTCCCTCGCAGTGTAAAATGCAGCAACGAGCACACAAAGCTGGCTAGTGGAGGGGGGGGGGGGGTGGCAGGAAGCTCCCCTACACCAATAATTCAAGTATAATCAGAGCTCTGCAGGTGTGCACTGAACATGTAATCAGATTTAGTCCCAAGTACAACTTTATCTCACACACACACACACTGACGTCTGCTTACTAGCAGAATTACGCTGATTGGCATATAGGTCAACCTTGATAAGGAGGCAATTGCTAGAAAATGGTGTTTACCAGTTGCTACCAGCAAGGCGAAGATAGCAATCACACCGAGGGAGCTGCGGCCCAGTAGGCTGCCCATTCCTCCCACAAACATGTACAACTCTAATTGTGTAGACCAGACGCAGGCGAAGCACACCTTCGCCTGCGTTCCTTGCAAGTTTTGTTGCGCATTGCAAGTTTTGTTGAATATGGATGAAGACAGCGGAAGACGGTCAAACTTCTCCCAGGCCGAAAGTGATGTTTTGGTCCGGGAGGTCCAAGCTCGCAGTGGCCGAATATATGGTCACGCGAGCAGACCTCCACGGGCTGATGATGCAAAAGCGGCCTGGGAGGAGATTACCAGTATTGTAAATCAGGTCTGCCCTGATGAACGTTCATTATGATCATTTTTGCAATTCTCGGTTACACAATCAAAAATGTCAGTACGTTTCCTTAACCGTCCACCATCCACTGGCCACCGATGAAGAGGTGGATGAGGTGGTGGCCGGCATGACAGAGGCAGACGGGACAGTCAATATAGATGAAAATGTATGTGCTGACTCAGATAGATACTTTAAACAGTGGTTGTTGTGATTGCCTTCAAATGTGCCTGACATTGTGTAAACCGGCCTTTGGGGTTTTGGTGACCCGTGTGCACTGTGCGCCAGTCAGCCAAATTACCACTAGACCAGCTGCGCTTCGCCTTACCCCGAGAGTAGACCAGGTTGAAGCTGGCCAGATTTCAGCGCACCTTTGGCAAAGCCTTTTAGCACGACATTGTCACTACACCAGGCCACCGCACACATCGCGGCGCACCTCGGTCTACAAAATTGGCTGCGCACTGTGTTACGCCCGACGAAATTACCACTGTGCAGGCTGCGCCGCGCTGCGCAACCAACGAAATCAGAGCCCTACGTGTGTATGTGAATAGACAGGACAAATGTTTACATTGTGTGAATGTGTGTGTACAATGAGTACGTGTGTGTGAGAGAGAGATAGAGAGAGATTGACAGATATTTGGGCTATATTTGTTTGTATGTGACTGGAAAGACAGATGTTTACCTATTGTGTGTGTGTGTGTGTGTACGTGTGATTGGTCACACATTTGCAGTGTATGTGCATGTGAATGGACAGACATTTGTATAGTATCATGTGAACGGACAAACAGATTTGTGCATTTTGTGTATCCGTAAATGTGACCAGGCGTATGCATCTGAAACAGACACTTTAAGACGTTTCCTTGTTTTCTGGGTGTGTGTGTTTTAGAGGGGAATATTTACTGGCAGAGACGACTTTGCCGAGTAATCACTTGTCTCGCTGTCCCTTGGGCTACAAAGAGATTTCCAGCTCCTTTGAGCTCATTGTCTTCATTTTCCGGGGCTGCGACTTTGCTTCACTGTCGCTGCTCCGCACCAGCAGTCGCTTGGATTTCCTTGCGGGATTGGAGGGCATTTGCCTTTTTACAGGTGGACTCTAGCACGGCTCTGACTAAACGCTGTACTGCATGGCTTTAAGGGACCACGGCTCTTACGCCGTCAGCTGATTAAAATATTTAATCAACATTGTGGGCATTGACAGTGTGACTTGAAGGGGCGTGGTTGGGAGGAACGGACTCCCTGATCTAAACCCGTGTGGTGTGTTGTTGCTGGACTTCTGTGCAAACCACAATCTGTCCATAACAAACATACAACATAAGGATGTCCATAAGTGCACCTGGCACCAGAATACACTAGATCGCAGGTCTATGATCGACTTTGTGGTCGTATAATCAGACCTGCATCCGCAAGAAAAGAAAAAAAAAAAAAAGAAAAAAAAAAAGAAATAAAATGAATAAAAAAAAGAGAAAAGATGAAAAAAAGAAATGGTACACCCAAACGCGTAGTGAGGGTGTGCTGGGAACATCTGCCAGAGTCTCCCATTTGTCGAGTCTTCAACTCTTATCTCCGGCAGAGCTTCGCCTGTATCTTGAGGGTGAACTGGGATATTGAGTCCAAATGGGCCGTATGCTGAGGCAGTCAGTCGTAGTTGCGGCCGCAAGGTGGTCGGTGCCAGACGTGGCAACCCAAAGCAGCTGTGGGATGAGTTCAGTGAGGATATAAAGTTCGATCTGTCTCAAAGAGGTTCTGGCAAACCGCCCGACACCTCAGAAAGAGGAAGCAGACCCCAGTTCACACAGTTTACAATGAGGACGGGGTCTAGCTGTCCTTGACTGAGGATATAGTTTGTCGATGGAAGGAATACTTTGAGGCCCTTCTCAATCCAACTGAAATACCTTCTGTAGCGGAAGCAGAGTCTGAGGACACGTACGTGGACAGTTGTATCACCGTGGCAGAGGTATTTGGCGGTAGTTGAAACACTCCCCAATGGCAAGGCTCCAGAGGTGGACGAGTTTCACCCTGAATTCCTCAATGCTCTGGATGTCCTCTTCAACATTCCATGGAATTCGGGAACTGTACCTCTGGACTGGCAGACCGGCGTGGGAGTCCCTATTTTTAAAAAGGGTTAGCGAGGGTGTGTTCCAACTATAGGGGGATCACACCCCTCAGCCTACCTGGGAAAGTCTACTCCAGAGTGCTGGAGTGAAGAATATGACCGTTAGTCAAACCTCGGTTACAGGAGTTGCAATGTGGTTTTCGTCCCGGTTGTGGAACACTGGAACAGCTCTACACCCTTGCAAGGGTACTGAAGGGTAAGTAGGAGTTTGCCCAACCGTTCTACATGTGCTTTGTAGACTTGGAAAAGGCATTCGACCGTGTCCCTCGTGGTGTCCTGTGGGGGGGTGCTCCGGAAGTATGGGATTGGTGGTCTGCTCCTGTGTGCCATTCGGTCCTTGTACAATCGAAGCAGGAGCCTGGTTCTCATTGCCAATGGTAAGTCCAACTTGTTTCCGGTGTACGTTGGCCTCCACTAAGGCTGCCCTTTGTCACTGATTCTGTTCATAATCTACATGGAGAGAATTTCTAGGCGAAGTCAAGGCGTTGAGGGAGTCCAGCTTGGTGACCTTAGGATCTCGTCTCTGCTATTTGTAGACAATGTGGTCTTTATGGCCTCATCGGGCTGTGGCCTTCAGGAGTTTGCACACAACGGTGGAACGGTTTGCAGCTGAGTGTGAAGCTTCTGGGATGAGACTCAGCACCTCCAAATCCGAGGCTATGGTTCTCAATTGGAAATGGGTGGACTGTACCCTCCGGGTTGGGAGTGAGGTCTTACCTCAGGTGGAGGAGTTAAAGTATCTCTCGTTCACGAGTGATGGACGGTTGGAGCGGGAGGTTGATAGACCTCGAGTTTCCTACGTAGGGTGGCTGGACTCTAATAGGGTGACACTAATAGGGTGAGGAGCTCGGCTGTCCAGGAGGAGCTCAGAGTAGAACCTTCACATCGAGAGGAGCCAGTTGAGGTGGGTCGGGCATCTAGTCCGGATGCCTCCCATGCGCCCCAGTGATGTTTCGGGCATGCCCAGCCGGGAGAAGGCCTAGGACACGCTGAAGGGACTATGTCTCACAGCTGGCCTGGGAACGCCTTGGTGTCCTCCCGGTGGAGCTAGAAGAGGTCGCTGGAGACCGGGAAGTCTGGACTATTACTTCCCTACTGAGACTGCGGCCCCCGCGACGCAGACCCGGATAAGCGGAAGAAAATGGAATGGAATGGAAAAAGATTCATCGCATTCGGTCCATAATTATTTGTAATTAATTAGATGCAGATATAACAACGTTTTTTTGTGTAATAAGCTGTCCGATATTGGCTTTTTTGTCGCTATCTGATATGCCGATTTTGTCCAATACTCACTGTCTGATTTCGATATAATCTAATACCAATACCAATATGTCTCTCTCATTTTTTCATCCTGAGGTTGAAGATGAAATAGGAAATATTAAAGGAAGAAATCTTGGTTCTGCCTCGCGTAACCAACTCATTGCAGTCATTGGAAATTGCAAGTTTAATATCCGGACATTTTGAACAGGAATCTTACAAAAAATTGAAATATGCAAAAACAAGTCTCTGATTAATTGGATCTGATAAAGCATGTCTTGAATTTTAATTTGAGACCTCATTCACTTCTCTACCCCAAGTATTGAAGACGTTTCCTACTGGGAAATAGTGCCATGGTTTCCATTTCCCAGACAAAAGCTGCGATCGACACACAGACCCTGGAAAGTACAACCGCACTAAAAAATATATGATCACATAGGCTGTAGTTAGCATGTACTGCTAAGTCTACGTAGCCAATCAATGATGTCATCAGGGGCTGACCCAAAATTGTTAACACCAAACATGTTTTTATAGTTTTACGTCCATACAAAAATTTGAAATTCATATAAATAATGAATGAAAAGAATAGATTAACATAAATCAACGTTTCTTTTAACCTTCATTGACGGTTTTTGGTGTGAATGTTCCCAACGACACGACGTGGCAACGAGACAACACATGGACACCACCTTCCTGTTTTGCCATGAGACCTCTGGAATGAATGAATGACGCTATCCAAGGTTACACTGTAATAACAGTTAAGCGACGATTAATCGATTATCCAGTTAACTATTCTGGTATTTTTAGAGGAAAAAAATATCCTTTGGTTTCCGCCTCACAAAATTGATAGTTTTGAATTTCCTTAGTCGTCCATGAAAGCAGAGCTAGTATTTTTGTTTTTAAGGCAAAACGAAATATTCACACACATCATATTTGACATTGAAAAACAATGATGGACATCGGTGGAAAACGTTTGGACAGTAATCTTTTGAAATCTATGAGTACGTGTGTAATTAATGCATATATTATAAAAATGTCACTTTCTAAATAAAATTGAATGAAATTGCTGAAAACGTTTGGCCTCACCGATTACTCGATTAAATCCAAATAAGAAGCTTCAGGTTACTCCATTTACTCCGAAACAGTTGTCTAGTTTTGCCATGGTTATCTAGTTTTAACACAATTTTATTGAAGGTAAATTTTTTTCCCAATGTTGGTGCCCCCTGGAAGTCATGAACCTTAACATTCGCCTATTTTGCCTAATGGGCCCGCTGGCTATATTTATCTATACTCAACAGTGTCATCAAAACATTATCTTAATTTATAGCCCCCTATTGAGGTCATCCGGGTCCGGGTTGCGGGGGCAGCAGTCTCAGTAGGGAAGTCCAGACTTCCCAGTCTCCGGCGACCTCTCTCAGCTCCACCGGGAGGACACCAAGGCGTTCCCAGGCCAGCTGTGAGACATAGTCCCTCCAGCGTGTCCTAGATCTTTCCCGGGGCCTTCTCCCGGCTGGGCATGCCCGGAACACCTCAATAAGGGGGGCGCCCAAGAGGCATTCGAACTAGATGCCCGAGCCACCTCAAATGGCTCTTCTCGATGTGAAGGAGCAGCGGTTCTACTCTGAGCTCCTCCCGGATGGCCCAGCTCCTCACCCTATCTCTTAGGGTGAGTCCAGCAACCCTACGGAGGAAACTCATTTCTGCCGCTCGTATCCGCGATCTTCTTCTTTCGGTCATGACCCATAACTCATGACCGGAGGGGATGTTGGGAACATATAAAATCCGAGGCCATGGTTCTCAATCGTAAATGGGTGGATTGTACCCTCCGGGTTGGGAGTGAGGTCCTGCCCCAGGTGGAGGAGTTCATTTCTCGGGCTCTGGTTCACTCTGGTTTCACTTGTGTCCCCACTTAAAGTGACTTTCTGCTGAATTGGTTGTTATCCCCCCTGCTTAACTTCAGCCGGGGTTTGAAAACATATTCCTTTACCCGCTGACTTCGATCTAAGAATTTTCACGCAGCGACAAACTGTCTCCTATAAGAGGATCTTCCATCACCGGATGACAGAGCTTGTTTCTCCTCTCTCTAATGTTCTTTTACCTTACGTTCCAAACACCAGCAGGCATGGAACGCCTCAGCATTCATTAGCTTTCTGCTGCCTCTGATTGGAATTGGTCACGTGTTTAGCGTGTGTGTGTGTGTTGCTGCAGTGGATTTCCACATTGCCTGAGGGAAATCACCACAACTTACATTAGCAGGTCAGGTAATCCTCAGAATGAACGTGGCTGGCTTTCCAAAAGGACTCCGTGTGGATAAAAGTAGGAAACAAGAGGAGTTGTAGGGTAGTAATGAGCTTTCAAACTGGAATGTTACATAAGGAACATCCTGCTTGGCGGGGAATGAGTACAAGTATTAGTTCGTCTTCTTAAATCCAAGGCAGTCAGCTTTAGGGGCGCTCGCCTCGAGAGGCTTACTTCACAAAGTGTCACACTTCCAAAGTGCTGATGATCACTTCACAGCTCAAAAGGGGGAAAAAAAAACGTGGCTGCTCTGTTAGGAAGTCCATTTTGAAACACGTGACATATGGATGGTCAAGGGGCGTCCAAAGTTTTTCACAGGGCCCACAAGGTGAAACATTTATGGATGCAAGTTTTCCAATATTATTTTATGTGGTTTATGGTGTTAAAGGCAGAACTAAAGTCCACAAACAGGATCCTGGAATATTTCCCTGCAGAGTTGGGGTGCTTTAGGATGTAGTGTAGCTCCATGTTCACCGCATCCTCAACACACCTGTGCAGGGGATCCAGCAGTGGGCCTGTGATGCCTTTCAGGTGCACCAACACCAGTCTCTCTAGGGTTTTCTTGACCACAGACGTTAAGGCCACCGGTCTGAAGTCATTCCGTCCCGTGATGGATGTTTTTTGGGGGGACTGGGACAATGCTGGACCGTTTTAGGCATGAGGGGACTTCACACAGCTCTAGTGATCTGTTGAAGATGCGAGTGAAGATGGGTGTCAGCTTTTCCGCGCAGGCTTTCAAACAGGAAGGTGAGACCCCATCAGGGCTTGGAGCCTTGTTTGTCTTCATCCTTCCCTCCTCCCCTGTTGGTTTGCGGATCAACATCTTGCTGTCCTGGTGTTGTCCTGTGAGTGTCATTAAGTGTAAGTACTTGAGTTCCTGATTTTAATACTTTGTTGAACGTGCTCCTTCAATGTTGATATCAATGTTCATGTAATGGAATGTAATCGTTCATACTGTTTTTGTGCGTTATATCTTCTTTTATCCTTAATGTCATGATTACATGATGTTTAGTATGCATCCAGATGGTTGATATCTTTGACAACCAGCACTCCTGCTTCTCCTGGACCTCCATGTCGCTTGATGTACATTTTCCCAGTGGTGCTCCAAGTACTTTGTATCTTTCCCTGCTTCCTCAAGTCTCGTGCTTTCTTGGCGATGTCAGCGTTGCGTTTGGTCAGATGCTCATTCAAGTAGACGTTTGTGCCTTTCAAGTTCTTCCTCTGTTTCAGCAGTGCAGTTTTCCCTGTTGGTGACCTTGATGACGACAGGTGTGGTGTTGTTTCTGCCATACAGTGGGATGCAAGTATCAATGGTGTTGATATCTACATCCACCTCCTTTGATTGTGGGAAGCTGACAATCTGTTGCTTTGCTGAAGGAACTTTCATTCCATCTGGTTCTTCTCTGTCATGAGCTTCCCTATCTTTTGACCCGGGTGTATTCTGAGCCCTGTGAGGATCACATCCTGCATTTGTGAATTCTGATCCATCTCCTCCATTACACTTTTCATTTGCTCAGTGATGTTATCCTTTGCTTCTTTCTCTTCCTCCAGAGTGGTGCGCCAGGCGGCATTATCCTTCAATAGGGTCCTGATATCATCCTGTAGAGC
>QODF01000345.1:247618-297709 GCA_024372805.1 Oostethus manadensis
CGTCCTCCTCCACCACATTTTGTTCTTCTTCTTGTTTTTCTGGTGTACTCGACTCATGGCTGTAGTCGTCCTCCTCCACCACATTTTGTTCTTCTTCTTGTTTTTCTGGTGTACTCGACTCATGGCTGTAGTCGTCCTCCTCCACCACATTTTGTTCTTCTTCTTGTTTTTCTGGTGTACTCGACTCATGGCTGTAGTCGTCCTCCTCCACCACATTTTGTTCTTCTTCTTGTTTTTCTGGTGTACTCGACTCATGGCTGTAGTCGTCCTCCTCCACCACATTTTGTTCTTCTTCTTGTTTTTCTGGTGTACTCGACTCATGGCTGTAGTCGTCCTCCTCCACCACATTTTGTTCTTCTTCTTGTTTTTCTGGTGTACTCGACTCATGGCTGTAGTCGTCCTCCTCCACCACATTTTGTTCTTCTTCTTGTTTTTCTGGTGTACTCGACTCATGGCTGTAGTCGTCCTCCTCCACCACATTTGGCAACAAGACTGACGCTTGTGATTTTGAGTCCATGTATCCAGGGCCAGCATCCTTTACAGTTGTAATAGAGGCTCGATTTCTTTTTTTTGTTTGGCATTGTTGCTAGGCAACTACTTCAAACTTCAGTAATTAGCCGGTTATCTTGGCGTCCCAGCAGCTTTCAGCACATGTAACTCGTTGATTTCAAGGAATCTGTACCTCTCGCCGATCCAAGTTTAAGGTTGAGGGTATCAGGAACCAGTTGTGATCTTGTGATCATGGAATGTATTCAGGAAAGCACCAAAATAGTTGTGGTTCAAGTATCCTCAGCTTAGCCCTCGCCTTGTACATCCTCTCCAGTCAACAAAGAAAAAAAAAAGGTTGAATTTGGTAAGTGAATGTTGCACTGAGCAAAAAAAATCCCACCCAATCAAAATGTTGCAATCAGTCAGTCAGTCTCCCTCGTTAGTTTGTTTGATAGCTAGTAGGATAAGACCACCAAACAAATAAAGACATTTGTTACAGTCCACTCGCATTCTGATTCACCGTCTTAGATTAATGATATCGGCTTTCATGCCGATACCCGATATGCCAATAAAGACCAACTGATATCAACTGATAATTGTAACATCACATATGTCCTATGCACAGCCTCAGCCATTAGCTTACGGACGTGGCTGTAAACAACATTGTTCAACACGAGTAGGCAAAAATGATTGTGCATGGCAAAGCGTGGCTCGAGGATTTCCGCGAATTTTGGTGAATCCGGTGACTCCTGTCCATCCAGCGCTCCGTGATTTGTTGATTGATGTCTTTTGCCTTTGGAATTGTAAGTTGAAGGAAGAAGTCTTGGTTCAGCGAAATCGCAAGTTTAAAATCCAAAGGAGACACCACAGACATAAAACTAGCCAGGCGCGAACAAGCACCCGTGACCCTAGTGAGGATAAGCGGCGTGGAAAATGGATGGAAGGACAGAGCAGGGTTGCTGCCAGCCACCCAAAGATGTTTACACGCGGATGATGGATGGATGGATGACGGATGGACGGATGGAGGATGTCAGTACCGGAAAATACGGTATCCCAACTTTTTTTTGCAGTGTCCCGGTTATGGAGATTAAATTATTTTCCGGCATTGAAGGGGTCTCGGATCCAGTCATATTTTGCAGGATCCTGCTCTGCTCCGAAAATGTTTTTGCAGAGCAGAGAGATGATGCATGTAGTCATTGTGTTTTGCAGCTTGTTGGTACCGATGGAGGATTTCAGGTTCTCAGAGGAATCTATATTCCCATCTTTCACCCGCTGCTCGCCTACAGTATCTCTAGTTTTCTAGTAAACGATGTGATTTTATCTGCCAGGTGTGTTGGTACCCCGGGTCCGCGGATTTAGTTCATTGAGTTTTTAAAAGATGTCACTGAGATATGTGAGTTCCAGGACAAAGTCGTTGTCTCTAAACTTGTGGCTAAGATCGTTACCAACCTCCTCTAGGAATACTCGGATCTCATCCTGCAGTTCGGACACCCGGGATAAAACTTTACCCCGTACAAAACTGCTGCGGGATCAGAGCCCGTTTCTTCTCAAAGTGCGGCAACAATGACATGATAGGAGTCGGCACATTTTCGCGTCTTTGCTTTGGTCGGCTTACTTGTTGATTCGTTGTCTGCTTTGCGTTTAGTGGATAGTCCTCTCACAAACCTGTAGCTCCAAGCGGTGAACATTTTTTCTATATTATTTAGATCTTTTTAAGATGCTCAGTAGTGAAACCCGCTCCATCTGCTGGGTGTAACAGACCGGAGTAATGACAAGTGTGCATGGTAGCCCCGCTGCCATAATACTGCATTTTTTCATTTGGTTTTCATTATAGTGCAGGAGAAAAACCGATTAGGATATTGATCGTTATTACGTTTTTTCGGCCTATATCGAACCGATATTATTCTCTTGCTGATAATATTTACATCCCTACATATAACTCTTATGTTAAATGTATCCTTAACTGCATTGCTATGCGTTTGCACCTGCCGGACGTCCCTGCAGTGCAAATCGATTTGAAAAATCATCTTTTGGCTTCACTTTTTTGGACTGAGGACCCAGACCCTGACATATCTGCATGAGACTCCCGGGAATCGCCTGCATAGACCGGAGGCTATTAAAGAATTCGGTGGGCTCTTGTCATTACGATGCAAATGAGAGCGGTGGGACGGTAAATAAGGTATGAAAGGGAAAACGGATAAGAGAATCCACTTGAATACACACCACCGTGGGGGAAAATGAGTTTGGATGCCATCGTTCTTTGTGGTTTTGTTCTGCGCTATCAGCTGAAAAAGCATAATAGAGGCTGCGTGTGAATGTAATTTACCTGTCTGCAGGTTTTGGGGTTTTTTTTTGTTGTCACATAACAGATTGCCAAGCATTCCTGACAGGACCCTCTTTGCAGTATGTCAGCGCTGGTGAAGGCTGTTAACAGTCAGCGCTACGGCAAAGAAGCAACAAGTGAATAAACTTACAGAGTGACTCATCTGGAAGTGCGATGAGTGCAAAGATGGCGCCTTCAAAATCCGCATGCAACTTTTGGGCAAATGATTCCATCAGACGTCACCGTTGATGCTGCAGCGACGCAGTTGAACGATGCGTGACTTTTATGGATAATAATCAGTAGGAGCTAATAAATGGAGAAGGATTGCCCAGTAAAGCTGCCCATGCAGAATATGCTGCCAGTTCGCAGGCAGACATACAGCAATCCCTCGTTTATGGTGTTTATATAAGATTTTACGTGACTAAATGGAAGATTTTCAGAGTTAGAGCACGGAAAACCAGGTTATTTTTACATGGTTTAAAAATACAATTATTAACATTATCAGAGCCCTGTATTTTTTCTATAACGTCAAAACTGAAAAAACTCTGGTGCCTAAATGGTGCCTAAAAGGGACCTGTTACGCTTTTCCTCTTTTCTGACATATAAATGTTGTTACAATGTAGGATTTGCGCGTTAAATGACGCCAACGCGTCAGATAATGAGTTTTGAGCCCTGAAAGCGGTTTTGGATTGCTCAGCATCCTGTGTGGTTTTTTTAAACACAGAGTTCCACTGACGCCACGCAACCCGGACTTCTTTATATGGGCAGCGTGGAACAGTGGCTCCCAGGAAATGCTTGTTCGAGTATAAGGGAAAGCTAATTTTGTAATTCTGTGAGTAACAATTTATCCGTGTCCTTACTGTCTTGGGTCAATAGCGGTTGTCTGTGTAGCATTGTAGAGTGTGCATACAGGGAGCGGAGGAAGTGTTACCTGCATGCATGCAAATTACGAGCTCACCAATGTCTGGATAGCTACTGAACCCCACATCTTAGGTGGTGCAAGAGTTTATAGTAAACGGCAATCTTTGAAAATGTCTGCTTTTAACAGACATTGTCCGGAAGTCCTCTGGACCCCTTGGGAGTGCGACCAGTCACAGCGGTATGGGCTTGGTGGGAGGCGTACCTGAAAGTGGACTGGAGGTGGAGTAAATGACACTGATTTTTTTTTTTGGAAACTCCAAAGGCTCCAAAATGAGTACAATAGGTCCCCTTTAAAAGGCTGTGAGATGGTTTTAGCTTTCTGTCAGTCAGCCTGTTAGTCTAATGATCTGCTGCGACATCTGATGAGTTGAAATTGTGAGTTCCCTTGTAGATAACGATTGTTGACCGCCTCGGTAACCTCAGCCCCAGAGATTGGAGAACCTCCCACTCGCCAGGCACTGCTTCTTCATTGGAAGACGTGTCGGTGGGTTTGAGGAGGTCTTCAAAGTATCCATTCCACCCTTTTTAAAGCCATTCTGAAGTCATTTTCCATGGCCTCCCCAAACTCCTCCCATGTCTGAGGTTTTGCTTCAGTGACTGCCAGAGCCGCAGGTAACTGTCAGCTGAAGTAGGAGTCCTATCGGGCCTTTTTGGCCCATAGGACTCTGGAGGCATCCCTCACCACTGGTGTCCCCAACGACAGGCAACGAGTGTGGCTGAGAGAAAACTCAGTCCATTTTTGTTATGCATCAATGGGTCTATTGTGCCACTCTGTTCTGGTCCCTACCCTAGGACCTGTTTGTCATGGATGACCCTACCAGGGGCATAAAAGCCCCCAACAACTTAGCTCCTAGGATCACTGGAACATGCAAACTCCTCCACAATAAGGTGGTGGCTCAGGAAGGAGTTCTGGTCATGCCACAGCATTTCAGCAGGACTCAGGTTGGGACATGGAATAGGACGCTCCTGTCTTCATTTTGTTATTCTTCTGCCATTCAGAGGTGGACATGTTGGTGTGTTTCCATCCATCCATCATCCATCCATCTATCCATCCATTCCTCCATCCATCCATCATCCATTTATCCATCCATCCATCATCATCATCATCCATCCATCCATCCATCATCCATCCATCCATCCATTCATCTATCATCCATTCATCCATCTCAACCTCTTCCTGTGTCTGCATCTTGGGACCACACCTCGTCAAACGGGCCTTGACAAATACATTTTATTTATAAAGCTCTTTTCAAGACACTCAAAAATGCGCTACAATACATTAAAGAATAAAAATAGCACACAATTTACAGAATAAAATCAAGCAATTTTAAACAGACAGATGAGTTTTGAGTTCTTTCTTGAAGGTGGGGAGTTCAGAACAGTCACGGAGGAGTTTGGGCAATGAGTTCCAGAGGGTGGGGGCAGCAATGGAAAAGGCTCTGTCCCCCCCAAGGTTCGGAGCTTGGTCCTGCAGGGCAGGGACAGAAGGTTGGAGTTGGAGGAACGGAGGGAGCAAAAAGGAGTGTAATGGTGGAGCAGGTCTGTGAGGTAAGGAGGGGCCAGGTTATGGAGTGCTTTGAATGTGATGAGAAGGATTTTGAAGTGGATGCGCTGAGGGACAGGGAGCCAGTGGAGCTTGGAGAAGACAGGGGTGATGTGTTCACATGAGCGGGTGTCGGTGAGGAGCTGAGCAGCGGAGTGATGATGGATAGATGGATGATGGATGGATGGATGGATGATGGATGGATGAATGGATTATGGATGGATGGTGATGGATGATGGATGCATAGATGGATGGATGATAGATGAATGGATGGATGATGGATGGATGCATGGATGATGGAACGATGGATGATGGATGGATGGATGAATGATAGATGAATGGATGGATGGATGATGGATGAAAGATGGATGGATGATGGATGATGGATTGAAGGAAGATGGATGGATGGATGATGGATAATGGATGGATGGATGGATAATGGATGGATAAATGGATGGATAGATGGATGGATGATGGATAGATAGATGGATGGTTGGATGGATGGATGGATGGATGGATGGATGGCCGGATGGGTGGATGATGGATGGATGATGGATGATGGATGGATGATGAATGGATGATGGATGGATAATGGATGGATAGATGGATGGATGGATGGATGGATGGCCGGATGGGTGGATGATGGATGGATGATGGATGATGGAAGGATACGTTTCAAGCAGATCACGGAATACAACAATCAAGGCTAGACAGGAGAGTGAGATAAGAAGGGAAAAAAGTTGAAAGAGCTTGTAAAAAAAACAACAACAACAAAAACAGCAAAAAAATGTGCTCAAACAAATGCAAATGTGGCATTCCACTGTGTTTTTGTTTTTCTCTGAGTAGGCATAGGGTTGTTGTGCTGGGAGCGTGATGGCGCTGCATAAAAGATTCCTGCAACCTACACACTCTGGTCTCTCTGATGTCACCCACAAACTACCAACACCCAGCAACGATGTCACAGCTTGTTTGCCAGCGCCGCATTCTCCTCCGGAGATTCTTTCTCGCTTCAAGCAGTCAGGAGGCAATCGAAAAGCGAGGATTTGTTTTGTTGCGAGTCAAAAGTCAAAAGACATTTTGATACGGGTACGGTCACACAAAAGAGCGCGCGCACAAAAGTGGCGGTTAAGCACCCATCACGGGGCATTTCTCGCTTTCCTAGGAACACTCACAGTGGAGTACATGTGATGCATTGTTGTCTCTCCATGGCTGTGGAGAGCGCCTAAGTGTGGGAGGAAATCACCTCCGTGTTGGCCGAAGGGATGCCGCTGGATGTTTACATCCCATCCACATCCACAAGATCAAAAGTCAACATTTCTGATGTTATGTGTCCGTCAGATTGTGCAGGTGTGCTCGTGAGTGTGTGTATGCTAGAACAGGAGCATGCAAATTCAATTGGTCTTCATCTAGATCAAGGATGTTTCCTCCAGTGAGGGCCACATAGCAAAAAATGAAAGAATGCAACATTGGCAACATCCATTTTCTATACCGCTTAGCCTCATTAGGGTCGCGGGTATGCTGGAGCCTATCCCAGCTGACTTGGGAGGCGGGGTACACCCTGGACTGGTCGCCAGCCAATCACAGGGCAGACACATGGGACACATTCATACCAATGGACCATTTTGAGTCACCAATTCACCTAACATGTATGATTTTGGAATGTGGGAGGACCACCAGGAGAACTTGCAAACCCCTCCGCCTTCAACTCTGGACCGGTGAGAGGCACAAACTCACAGAAAATCCTGGAAGATATTGAGCAAAAAATTGACCAGAATATTCAAAAGAATTGTCCTTTATCCACATAAACAGCGGACAATATTTGAATCAACCCAAGGAGCCCTTCAAAGTAATCGTAATCTCAGAAACCTGGATTAACAAGAACCAACAAGGGCATGGACTGAACTGGACGGGACCAGAAATGAACTACAAAATGGTAGAAAAGAATATGTCATCTTCTCTTGATTACATTTTAATGATTGAAATCTGTAGAGAAAAAAGCTCAAATGTATTAATAAGTTGTTCATATAAACCACCCAAGAGGACTGGATCACAGCGACCTTCTCAGACATCAGCCGAAAAAGTCATCTTCATCCGCCAAGATGATTTTGTGAGTCCAAATAGGCGAAGAAAAACAGACGACTTTATAGAAAGCGGGTCTATAGATAGAATGGCTTTGAGTCTATGTCCTGAAATCACCAAGCCAAGCAGAATAATAGACCACAGTGCCACTCTAATTGATAGTATATCATACATTATATTCACTAATGATTTTGATCAGAACATCAGAACCAGTGGCCCGCTAATTACCGACATCAGTGACCATCTACCAGTTTACAATTCACCCCAAAAAATTATACAAAAAGAAAGATGGAAGACAAAAAGCACTTTCCAAAGACTAAGCACAGAAGGCAGCTTTTACAAAAGATCAGGGGCCTCGATAATAAAAATCCGTGTGGAAATTTGACTAAAATATGCGTATGCCAGAAACAATTTTAGCAGTGTAAAATTTGTAATATTACAGGAAAAAAGTCGTCCTTTTACGAGACTAAAATTCGTGAAGTCGTAATTGTACAAGAAAAAGTCGTAATTTTAAGAGACTAAAATTCATAAAATTACAAGAAAAAAAATCATACAAGAAAAAGTCGTAATTTTACAAGATCAAAATTCATAATATTACAAGAAAAAAAGTCGTAATTGTTCAAGAAAAAAGTCGTAATTTTAAGAGACTCAAATTTGTAATATTACAAGAAAAAAAATCATACAAGAAAAAGTTGTAATTTTACAAGATTAAAATTCATAATATTACACGAAAAAAAGTTGTAATTCTACAAGAAATAAAGTCGTCATTTTACAAGACTAAAAATCGTAATATTACACTAACAAAAGTCGGAATTGTACAAAAAAAAGTCTGAATTTTATAAGACTAAAATTAGTAATATTACAAGAAAAAAAATTGTAATTCTACCAAAACAAAGTCATAATTTTACAAAACTAAAACTTTTAATATTACAAGAAAAAAAGTTGTAATTTTACAAGACTAAAATGCATAACATTACACAAAAAAGAGTTGTAATCGTACAAGATAAAAGTCGTAATTTTGCATGACTACATTTCCTAATCTTACACTAAAAAAAGTCTGAATTCTACAAAAAAAAGTCGGAATTTTATGAGACTAAAATTAGTAATATTACAAGAAAAAAGTTGTAATTCTAAAAGAAAAGTCATAATTTTTCAAGACTAAAACTTGTAATTATACAAGAAAAAAAGTCGTAATTGTACAAGAAAAAAGTCGGACGTTTACAAGAAAAAGAGGCCAAAGGTCACAGTATTAAAATCATCTCAGATTCTGATAATAAAATCGTAAATTTACGACAATAACGTCATACCTTTACGAGCAAAAAACTTTACGAGAATAAAAGTCCTAGCTTGAATTTACAGGCATAGCCAGAGACAGCTATAAACCGGGGGCCTTATGTGGAGGGGGCGGGGTCCTAGAGAGTACCGGTGAGATGATGCTAACCCATGCGAATTCGTTTGAGCCCAACTGCTCTGTTTTGGGGTCCCGGCATAAATAAAAGCTTCCCGAAGCAAGAGGAAAGTTTCCTTTCTTGCCTTTAGAACTGTGCATGTTATTGTTTTGTCAGGTCACTCATGCAATACAAAACCGTCTATACTGTAATGTAAAGTTGCTACTTCCATTCATTCATTCATCCATTTTCCATGCCGCTTATCCTCATTAGGGTGGCGGGTATGCTGGAGCCTATCCCAGCTGACATTGGGCGAGAGGCGGGGTACACCCTGGACTGGTCGCCAGTCCATCGCAGGGTGGGTGTTACTTCCACCCTTCATGAATTTTGGCCCAAACGCTGGCGGACCACATTTTCCACAGATTACTTGGGAGGGTGGCGAGGACAGCGTTTGCAGCATTTTTGGACAAAGAAATTAGTTGGACATGAAACTGCTGTTGAGTAGATGTCCAAAACGTGTCTGTCATTGTGTTCCAGTGAACGGGGATCTCCACAGCGCAGACGCGTCTGCATGGTGGTGTTGCGTTTTTTTGTCTTCCGGGTGGAGAAGAAAAGACCCTGGTCCTGAAAATCGGACCAGGGTATCCCTAAGTTTCACATATTTTACATTCTACATTAGGTGTAGTATGCTTACTCAGCATCATTTGGTTTTGGTCTTTTTCTTTAAAAAGTTTGGTAATGCTACAGATGACAATGAAGATGACACCAACCCCAAGCTCTGTGCCTCAGCATCTTCAGACAATGTTAGTCTCCACGATCAAGAGGACATTTTGGAAGAGGAGATGCTGGAAGACACTGACACTGAAGAAACATTCAGAAGTTGTCAGTGATCAGGGATCAATTTTGTGAAAAAAAAGGGTGTGAATCAGGAGGCCCCTATTTGAGGATGAAAGCAGCACTTGTTGAACATCATTCCTCTTTCAAAGCCTGAGGAAAATGGGTCCTTCAAGAGATTTTTCGGAAGAACAGCGTACTTTTAAAAAGATAATTGGAGAGGGGAAAACCTATGAAGAGGTGCAAACAAATGTTTGGTTGAAAAATGACAAAATGAGCAAAACCAGAGACAAAATGGGTCAAAGAACCAACGGAACAGCGAAGGCTCAGCCAATGGTCAGCTCCAGGATGATCAAAGACAGTCTGGAGTTACCTGTAAGTACTGTGACAGTTATCAGAGGTCTGTGTGAAGCTAATCTATTTACAAGAACCCCCCGCAAAGTCTCTCTGTTAAAAAAAAAGGCATGTGCAGAAGAGGTTACAATTTGCCAAAAGAACACATCAACTGGCTTACAGAGAAATGGAGGAACATTTTGTGGGCTGATGAGAGTAAAATTGTTCTGTGGCAGTGGTGGCTTGGATCGCGTCTCTGCTTTTTGCAGATGATGTGATCCTGTCGGCTCCGAGTCGTGACCTTCAGCGCTCATCGGATCGGTTCGCATCTGAGTGTGAAGCGGCCGGGATGAGAATCGAATCAGTACCTCCTAGTTCGAGTCCGTGGTTCTGGGCAGGAAAAGGATGGAGTCCCATCTGAGGGTTGAGGATGAGATCCCGCCCCAAGTGGAGGAGTTCTTGTTCACAAGTGAGGAAAGGATGCAACGTGAAAAATACGGAAATAATGAAAAGTGTTCCAGGCCCCCCCTAGGGGCCGTGCCCCGCAGTTTGAAAACCAATGCGTTACGTATTAGACATAATTTCTAGTTTTGTCTCTTGTCTTGTTTTTCTCCACCCCCTGGGGCTATGATTTGCTCACGTTTCGCCGGTGATTCTCGTTTTCTTGCTCGATGAGCACTCCTTCTGTTTGCCTGCTGGGTGTTGATAAAAGACCACCTGCATCCTGGGGGTCCCACCCTACTGTGACAAAAAGAACAATTTTAGGAGCATAATGCTGAACTATGAAAGAAATATGAAGATCGATATAGGTGTGGGGGGGGGGGGGTTCTATTGGTGATCAATAAAGTATCTATCTGTCTAGCAGAAAGAGGGGGGGAAAACGCTGTAATTTCACAAAAATAAAATCAAAATATTAAGAGAAATATTGTATGTTGTAGTCCAACAAGAGAAAAAGTTGCATTTTTATGAAAATAAACTTGTTACATTGTTAGAAAAAGTAACCGTTTTTCTAGCATAGATAAATAAATCATACATATTCAAGTAAAAATGTGCTATTTTTGAAAAGTTTTAATATTATTAAACCAGGCAAAGTGAATTTGTCATTTCTGGGAAATAAAAAAAGTTTAAAAAAAATGAATAAATAAGTAAACAAAGACTAATGAGTGTCTTTGAAGGCTAAAGGAGCGGAAACGCCCCAAATGTATCAAACGGTTCTTTGGTCTTTATTTTGACCCTGCACACCTCACATCCGCCTTTCCTGTCCTCCATCCTCTCCTGCCGTGGCCCTGCACCTCCTCCATCTCTGTCCTCCTTAATTACCCCGCCGCGTCACTGTACCCGCCTCCTCGTCACTGCGCCTGTCAATCACGTTACGCCACTCCAATCGGATGCACCACAGAAGCGCCCCCGCCGGTCACGGTAGTTGCATGTACAACTATGGAGGTATGGGTGCACGGAGAACGTCACTGCCGTGAAAAACACCCTGCTGGAGCTGGAAACCTGTGGCACCCTGTCTCCTCGAGGGGACGCTAATGAAGAATACGCCCTGCATCGTAATCACGTGATTGGCTTCTCGGCAAGGTCCTGGCATGTGACCGGCGTGGACGTGACGGGAATATGCACCTTGTGTGTGTGTGTGTGTGTGTGTGCACGTACGCTTGAACGCCAGCATTGATTGGTCCAGGGTGACCCAAGGTGCAGCCGGAGGCGGGTCGGCTGATGAATGGAGCACGGAGGCCTGTCCTCTGACAACCGCGAGCGTCGTCTCAAAGTCGTGGTTATCAATCCTGCTCTCGTTGAACCTAAAAGCGCCTTAACTGGCGCTGGAGGGCAAACACGTCCTGGAAACGTACTTTCTATTACTTTCTACTCAAAAAATAAATTTCCTGAATCGTTTTTAATGACTGAAGAATCTGCGGTAACTTTACAAGAATACGGTCCAAACATGAACAGAAAAAAGTACTGTACTACAGTTGCTATGAGGGAAAAAGACATTATTTTAGTAGTATAAAGTTGAAATATTAACGGAAAAAGACTTTTTTTTATATTAGGAGATGCAAACAAAACATGAAAAAAAGTCGCACTGGTAAACTCCTGATATCGAGTTTATAGGTATGACATTAAAATTATACAATTAAGCAGAAAGTTGAAATAGTCCAAAAGATAACAGCAGAAATATACAAAAGCAGCCAAAACTCAATCATATAAAAATATAAATACATGACAAATATTAAGTTTTATTCAGCTCATATTATCATTATTATTACATTATTAATGTTAAGTTCATGTTAATGTTAATATTGGCATGAAAAATAAATATTATTATTAATATTATTAAAAGAAAAAGTTGTCGTTTTATGACAATGACATCATAACAAATACAATTCAAAACAATAAAATCGGTTGTCATTTTTGGAAAATATATTTAGGGGAAAAAGTTCGAATGTCCCAAAAAATCAAGTCAAAATATTTTGGGAATAAAGTCAAAATCGCAGGAAAAAAAACGTACAAGCAGAAAGTTGAAATAGTGGGAAAAATAGCAGCAGAAATAGAAAAAACAACCAAAAAACAGAATAATGTAAAAATATTAAAATGTCAAAAATATTAAGGGGAAAAGTTGTAATCTAATGAGAAAAAAATTTGTCCTTTCATAACAATAACATTGTAATATTATGAGGGAAAATAATATCATTCTGTACCCTGCCTCTCGCCCAAAGCCAGCTGGGATAGGCTCCAGCATACCCGCGACCCCAATGAGGATAAGCGCTATAGAAAATGAATGAATGAATGTTGTACTGGTATGAGAGACAAGCAAAACAATACAATAGGTAGTCATTTTTGGAAAATATGTTTTGGGGAAAAAGTTCTAATGTCAATATAATCAAGTCGAAATATTTTGGGAATAAAATCAAAATTGCAAGGAAAAAAAAACTTATAAGCAGAAGGTTGAAAAAGTGGGGAAAATAATCATAAACATCATCGGAAACCATGTTTACCACCTGCCAAATACGCTTTTTAACATTACTAGAGCACTCTAGACATGGAATAACACCCCTATAGTCACCTTGACACTCTTTTTATCCAATGTAGAAGACATGTTAAGACAAAAAAGACTTGCTTGTGTGTGGATATAAATAGGGAGCAGAATGGGTAGCAAATGGACAGGAAGTGAGGTGGGTAGTTCAGAGTTAAGTTTTTAACTCGGCGTTTCACCAAGAGAAATCCGGCGATATGCATTATTGTCTCTGTTGTGGGATCATTCAAAGCTGCAATAAAGGCCTGTTGTTCTTGTNGTTCTGCCCATCAGGTTTGGTGCTTGTGTGTCTCCCCTAACATTACAGAGAAAAAAAACATTCTCAATTCAACTCTGAAGGACAAACAAGATGTGTTGCTGTGTTTTGAAAACGGCCAATTTACAGAGTGTTAATGAAGAAAATATCAGAGTGAATGAAATGAGTTTTCTGTGGAAAAAACTGCTGATTGTTGGTGGAAAAAATGAAACTAATATTGGCGTGAATGAGTTGCATGGACTCTACCAACTTGTGGCACCTTTCAGCTGTTATTCCACTCCAACATTAATTGAAAAATCTTCCACAATTCATGAACATTTCTTGGTTTTGCTTCACAAACAGCATTTTTGATGTCACCCCACAAGTTCTCCATTGGACGAAGGTCCGGGGATTGGGCTGGAGACTCCATAACATTCATTTTGTTGGTTTGGAAAGAAGATGTTGCTGGTTTACTGGTGTGTTTGAGGTGATTGTCTTGTTGAAACAGCCATTTCAAGGGCGTGTCCTCTTCAGCATAAGACAACATGACCTCTTCAAGTATTCTGAAATATGCAAACTGATCCATGATCCCTGCTATGGGATAAATACCAACACCATAGTAGCAGAAACATGCCCATATCATGATGCTTCACTGTCTTCACGGTGTACTGTGGCTTGAATTCAAAATTTGGGGGTCGTCTCAAAAACTGTCTGCGGCCCTTGGACCCAAAAAGAACAATTTTACTTTTTATTTTATCAGTCCACAAAATGTTCCTCCATTTCTCTTTAGGCCGGTAGATGTCTTCTGCGCAGGGCTTTTTTAACAGAGGGACTTTGCGGGGGATTCTTGTAATTCTTGCTTCACACAAACGTCTTCTGTCACAGTACTTACAGGTAACTCCAGATTGTCTTTGATCATCCTGGAGCTGATTATTGGTCGAGCCTTTGCTATTCTGGTTATTCTTTGATGCATTTGGATCCATTTTGGAGATCATGAACAGCCGACAAATTTTTGCACTTCTTCATAAGTTTTCCCCTCTCCAATCAGCTTTTTAGTCAAAGCACGCTGTTCTTTGCTGTTGTTTGTTTTCTGAGAATCTACTGCACCTACCGGTAACGTGTTTGCCATGCAGCAATAAAAACATACTAATAAATGTGATTCATCCGGTTGCTCACATTGCACTGCGGCTATTTTGAGCACTACTGTACAAAGAAGGAATCCCACTTGGCGGAGATTCACTTATCACGGTCAGGTGTGGAATGACCCATTGAGCCGCCATAAACGAGGGGTCACTGCATATCATAAAGCTGAGATGCACTTTTTTGGTGAAATAGACACAACTCTATAGCGTGTTGGCGTGTTTGTTATCAAAGTTGTCTGCTTTCCTTTGTCACTTTGCCTTGCCGGGAGGAAAGGCTCTAAATCAAACACGTGACAAACGAGAAGTGGTTTGTGCCGCTAAATGCGACTTTGCAGGCCGTGATTCCCCCCCCTGCCGCTGAAAAACCCTGCAGAGACGTGCGCGCACGTTGCAAGATTAACAAGCGTGTCAGTGTCACAGGGATTGGAGTGTCTCTGCATTATGGATGTAAGAATGAGTTTTAAAATACGCGGCCTTTTTCTGAATAATTCAGCCTCGTCTCGGCGTCTGGAGAGGCTTCTTGACACGATGCCGCAGCGGCGGTAATGTGGCAAATAAGCGGCGTGCATATGCAAGGCTCGACTTCAAAATCTCCCTTTCTCTCCGTGAATCTAAGAAAGTGTTTAAAGTACAATTGAGACAAACGTGTAACTTCGCCGCTCCTTGTCTGACTCATGAATACATTCATGTCTTTAAAAAAAAAAAAAAAAGAAAAGATCCAGCCTTCATTTATTGCCTCCTTAAAATTCAAATGCATTGATGAGCAGTGGGAGCTCCCACAGTGTGTGTGTGTGTGTGTGTGCCACCTAGTGGCAGCATGGAGTACTACCTGGCTTTCTGTTCAGCTTACACGCGCCACAGTTGGGAGATCTGGGTTGGAATCTCCATTGGGCAATAATAGTTGTAATGTCTCAATTATATAATAATAAATTGATGTCAATTTTATGTATTTAATTTATCATTATGATTACAATTCATTGAATGAATGAGTGAATGAATTAATTCATTCATAATTAGAATGATCTCTTACTGACTTATGGTGAAAGAGATGTGTTTTCTGTGGAAAAAACTGACATTTTTTGGAGAATAGAAAAAAACGCTTAGGGTAAGTGGGATGTGTTTTCTGCATTAAAAAGGACACATTTTCTGGAGGAAAAAAAATCAAATACATTGAAAAAAGAGAGTGAGTAAAAATATTTGGGTGGATGAAGATTTTTGGATTTTAAAAAAATGAAAAAAAAACTATATGAATCGTGTTTTCTGTGGGGACAATGCTGATTTTTATTTTAGGGAAAAAAATTCAAATGAAAAAATGTTCAGGGTAAATGAGAAGTGTTGTCTGAATAAAAAATGGCCAATTTTTACAGGCAAAAAATGTACATGAAATTTTATTTATGTGTTTTCTGTGAGGGAAAAAATAAAATAAAATGTTTTTGAATTAAATGAACACAGTAAATGAGATGTGTTTTGGGGGGAAAAAATTAAATGGAAAAAAAAATGAAAATAAATGAGGATTTTTGGAAAACAATATTTCAAATGCCATATTTGAAAACCAGGCTTTAAATGCAAAATTTAAAATGAAAAAAGATGGGTAAATAAATGGTTTCTGCAAGACAAAAATGCCAATTATTGGTTTAAAAAATAAAATTTTATTAAATTTAAAATGAAAAACACAATAAGGTAAATAAAATTTATTGCTGTGCAAAAATGGTCCATTGCCAATTAATAAATGAACAAAAATTAGCACGAATGAAATGTGCTCTGTGGAAAAATCATCTTCTTTTCATTTGGGCTTATCCCTTCATGGTTTGCCACAGCCAATCAATTGCCTCCATCTAACTCTGTCTTCTGTATCCTCTTCTCTTGCTCCAACTACCTTCATGTCCTCTTTCACTACATCCATAAACCTCCTCTTTGCTCTTCCTCTAGGTCTCCTGCCTGGCAATTCAAAACTCAGCATCCTTCTACCAATATAATCACTATCTCTCCTCTGGACATGACAAAACCATCTCAGTCTGGCCTCTCTGACCTTATCTCCAAAACTTCTAACATGTGCTGTCCCTCTGATGTGCTCATTCCTGATCCTGTCCATCCTGGTCACACCCAAAGAGAACATCAGCATCTTCATCTCTGCTACCTCCAGTTCTGCCTCCTGTCTTTTTAATAATAAATGCAAAAATGCAATAAATTAAGTTTTTTTCTGTGTAAAAAATGCCTTTTTTGTGGGAAAAAATGTAAATGAAAAAAATATTAGTGGAAGTAAGTTTTGGGATAACAAATTACTTATTGAAAAATTGAATTGTCAAAATGCAATTTAAAAAATTGTAGGATGATTTACATTTCCTACAGGACAAAAATGGTGATTTTGGTGGTAAAATTCAAAAAGTGGTAAAAATTTTGGTGGTAAAAATTTGGTGGTAAAAATTAAAAAAGTGCGTACAAATTCTAAATGAGTGGTGTCTTTTGGAGGAAAAAACTGCAGATATTTTGATTAAAAAATGAAAATGAAAAAGTATTAGGATAAATATTAGGTGTTTTTTTTTAAATGACCTATTTACAGTTGCATTTTCTATGATAAAGCAGTACATTTCTGGATAAAATAATAAAAACATTTAAATATTAGGGTAAATTACATGGGAAAAAATATTAAGGCATTTTCTACGGGTACTCTAGTTTCCTCCCACATTCCAAAAACATGCATGTTCGGTTAAATTGGCTCTTAATTGCCGGCTGCAGCATACACCCATGGCCCTAATGAGGTTAAACGGCATAGAAAATTAATGGATGGAAGGAAATTTATTTTTTAACTAATAAAAATATTAGTAAAATTAGTAATGAAAATAATTTTTTTTTGTAAACACCTATTTTGAATTTTTCAAAATCTAAATGAAAAAAATAGGGTAAATGAGGTGTCTTCTGCAGAAAAAGTGACAATTTTCAAAGAAAAGAAATTAAATTAAAAACAAATATTAGTGTATATGAGATGTATTTTCTGGGGGGAAACATTTTTGGAGAGCAAATTTGGGGAGCCTTAATGCTAAATCATGAATGTGCATGGACTGGCATCAAAGACCTCCACAGGAAGGTAGACGGTGGTTTGTTTTGCGGAAATTCCAAGAGGAGCAGAAACATGAAGGCAATAATGGGAAAATTAAAATTCCCCTTGGAGGGTGTCACTAATTAAGCTCCTACATAGCTCATTACGCGCTGCTGGGAATTAGCTCACATTTGGCTTCGATTTTGTCATCCATTGTGTGTGTTAAAGGAAAAAGGCCACAAGACATTACACGCCCTGACTGCAGGCTTTGCTTTGAATAGGCTTTCCGTGCTGCACCTGTCCTGCATGGCCAAGGCAATGATCTGAATGGTGATCTTGATCCATTTTCAGGAACGTAAACACACAACATGGTCGGAAAACACACGCTGCCTGCATCTTAAGCTCAACTGCACTGGACGATTATCCATCCATCCATTTTCTATGCCGCTTATCCTCATTAGGGTCGCGGGGAGGCTGGAGCCTATCCCAGCTGGCTTTGGGGAAGAGGCGGGGTACACCCTGGATTGTTTGGAGGATTATTATTATTGTTATTATTATTATTATTATCAACAGTGATTTAATGGAAGATCAGCCTTAAATGTCTTTTTCACGGTGGACTGGACGATGGCATTATTCAGCGTTGGTTTCCGTAAATGAACTGCCGTTAAAGTCCTGTGGAGGTTCTTCATGCCGGTCAACCCACAGGGGAAAGCAAAAAAAAGGACTTTTGAGATTTTTTTTCTTTCTTTTTTTTCTCCGAAAATCAAAGCAGCACAAACGAGGATAGTCAAAATGAGACTAATTTGATTTCATTTGTAGCATGTGGACGAGTGACTGACCTTAGTAGACCTGTAATAAATGTGTAATAACTATAAATAAACAGCACAAACGTTCATTTCATCTGCACAAAACAAGACGTAAAAAATTAGACTAATTTGGTTTCATTTCATCCATCCATCCATTTTCCTCCGCTTATCCGGGTCCGGGTCGCGGGGGCAGCAGCTTCAGTAGGGAAATCCAAACTTCCCGGTCCCCAGCGACCTCTTCCAGCTCCACCGGGAGGACACCAAGGCGTTCCCAGGCCAGCTGTGAGACAGTCTCTCCAGTGTGTCCTAGGTCTTCCCGGGGGCCTTCTCCCGACTGGGCATGCCCGAAACACCTCACCAGGGAGGCGCCCGGGAGGCATCCGGACTAGATGCCCGAGCCACCTCAACTGGCTCCTTTCGATGTGAAGGAGCAGCGGCTCTACTCTGAGCTCCTCCCGGATGGCCGAGCTCCTCACCCTATCTCTTAGGGTGAGTCCAGCCACCCTACGAAGGAAACTCATTTCCGCCGCTTGTATCCGCGATCTCATTCTTTCGGTCATGACCCATAACTCATGACCATAGGTGAGGGTGGGAACGTAGATCGATCGGTAAACAGAGAGCTTTGCCTTCCGGCTCAGCTCTCTCTTCACCACGACGGTCCGGTACAGCGACCGCATTACTGCAGATGCTGCACCGATCCGTCTGTCGATCTCACGCTCCAACCTTCCCTCACTCGTGAACAAGAACCCGAGATACTTGAACTCCTCCACCTGAGGCAAGACCTCACTCCCAACCCGGAGGGTACAGTCCACCCGTTTCCGACTGAGAACCATGGCCTCGGATTTGGAGGTGCTGAGTCTCATCCCAGAAGCTTCACACTCAGCTGCAAACCGCTCCAGTAAACGCTGAAGGTCACAGCCTGATGAGGCCATAAGGACCACATCGTCTGCAAATAGCAGAGACGAGATCCTAAGGTCACCAAGCTGGACTCCCTCAACACCTTGACTGCGCCTAGAAATTCTGTCCATGAAGATTATGAACAGAATCGGTGACAAAGGGCAGCCTTGGCGGAGGCCAACGTTCACCGGAAACAAGCTCGACTTACTGCTGGCAATGCGAACCAGGCTCCTGCTTCGATTGTACAAGGACCGAATGGCACGTAGAAGCGGACCATCAATCCCGTACTCCCGGAGCACCCCCCACAGGACACCACGAGGGACACGGTCGAATGCCTTTTCCAGGTCTACAAAGCACATGTAGACTGGTTGGGCAAACTCCCACATACCCTCGAGTACCCTTGCAAGGGTGTAGAGCTGGTCCAGTGTTCCGCGACCGGGACGAAAACCACATTGCAGCTCCTCTAACCGAGGTTCGACTAACGGTCGTACCCTTCTCTCCAGCACCCTGGAGTAGACTTTCCCAGGAAGGCTGAGGAGTGTGATCCCCCTATAGTTGGAACACACCCTCCGGTCACCCTTTTTAAAAATGGGGACCACCACCCCGGTCTGCCAGTCCAGAGGTACTGTTCCTGACTTCCATGCAATGTTGTAGAGGCGTGTCAACCAACACAGTCCTCCAACATCCAGAGCCTTGAGAAATTCTGAGCGGAACTCGTCTACCCCCGGAGCCTTGCCACTGGGGAGTGATTTAACTACCCCAATTACCTCAGCCACGGTGATAGAACTGTCCACGTACGTATCCTCAGACTCTGCTTCCTCTATGGAAGGCATGTCAGTGGGATTGAGAAGGGCCTCGAAGTATTCCTTCCACCGACCAACTATATCCACAGTCGTGGTCAGCAAGCCCCCGTCCGCACTGTAAACAGTGTGAACTGGGGGCTGCTTCCCCTTTCTGAGGTGTCGGACGGTTTGCCAGAACCTCTTCGAGGCCGACCGAAAGTCGTGCTCCATAGCCTCACCGAACTCCTCCCACACCCGAGTTTTTGCCTCGACCACCGCCGAAGCCGCGTGCCGCTTGGCCTGCCGGTACCTGTCAGCTGCTTCGGGAGTCCCGCAAGCCATCCATGCTCGATAGGACTCCTTTTTCAGCTTGACGGCAGCCCTAACCCCCGGTGTCCACCATCGGGTTCGGGGCTTGCCACCACGACTGGCACCGACCACCTTGCGGCCGCAACCACAACTGGCTGCCTCAGCAATAGAGGCACGGAATACGGCCCATTCGGACTCAATATCCCGGTCCTCCCTCGAAATGCAGGCGAAGCTCTGCCGGAGATGAGAGTTGAAGACTCGACGAACGGGAGATTCTGCCAGACGTTCCCAGCACACCCTCACTACGCGTTTGGGTCTGCCAGGTCTGTCCGGCATCCTTCCCCGCCATCTAATCCAACTCATCACCAGGTGGTGGTCAGTTGACAGCTCAGCCCCTCTCTTCACCCGCGTGTCCAGAACATGCGGACGCAGGTCTGATGATACGACCACAAAGTCGATCATAGACCTGCGACCTAGGGTGTCCTGGTGCCAAGTGCACTTATGGACATCCTTATGTTCGAACATGGTGTTTGTTATGGACAAACTGTAATTCGCACAGAAGTCCAGCAACAACACACCGCACGGGTTCAGGTCAGGGAGGCCGTTCCTCCCAACCACGCCACTCCAAGTCACACTGTCATTGCCCACATGGGCGTTGAAGTCTCCCAGCAGAACTATGGAGTCACCAGCTGGGGTGCTCTCCAGAACCCCTCTGATAGACTCCAAGAAAGCTGGGTACTCTGAACTGGCGTTCGGCGCATACGCACAAACTTTTCAATAGCCCAAAAATGTAATCATTAATATCTCCAAAACAAAAGCTGCACAAACGTTGATTTCAACTGAACCAAACAGCACAAACGCAGCACAAACAAATGAGATTTTGGTTTAATTTGGAGTAAATAGTGGGCTGGATGAACGTTGGTTGACCTAAAAAAGACACTGTAATCATTTCAAAACAAAATAAGCTCCCCATTATTTACAACTGCACAAAACAGCCCAAATGCAACACAATCAAATGGGATTATTTTGGTTTCATTTGGAGTAAATGGGAGGCTGGATGAACTTTGGTTGACCTATAAAAGAAACTGTAATCGTTTAAAAACAAAAGCAGCACAAACGTTATTTTAACTGCACAAAACAGTACAAACAAATGGGATTATTTTGTTTTCATTTGGAGTAAATGGGAGGCTGGATGAACTTTGGTTGACCTATAAAAGAAACTGTAATCGTTTAAAAACAAAAGCAGCACAAACGTTAATTTTAACTGCACAAAACAGCACAAACAAATGGGATTATTTTGTTTTCATTTGGAGTAAATGGGAGGCTGGATGAACTTTGGTTGACCTATAAAAGAAACTGTAATCGTTTAAAAACAAAAGCAGCACAAACGTTAATTTTAACTGCACAAAACAGCACAAACAAATGGGATTATTTTGGTTTTATTTGGAGTAAATGGGAGGCTGGATGACCTGCGGTTGACTTATAAAAGAAACTGTAATAATTTAAAAACAAAAGCAGCACAAACGTTAATTTTAACTGCACAAAACAGCACAAACAAATGAAACTATTTGACCAGAGTTCTTCCCGGGGTGGGGGGTCAACTTCACTCAGGTGGCCACAAAGGGTGATAAGGAGGGCCAGCTGCAGGTGACCAGTAGCTCCGCCAAGCTCAGGAGGTGACAGCATCTGATAGGCCAGCAAAAGTGACATGAGAAGCAAAACTAAACACAACACAAGTGGAATTGCACTCCAATAATAAGCAGATTGATCCATTTTTATTTGCGGCGTGTATGTTGTCGTACATGGAAACGCGTGGTGTTGTCACAGCTAATGGAGCAGGCAAGGATGCCAGTGACCGGAAGGACATCGCAGTGTTCCGGAAGAGTCATCGTACCATTTGAGCAATGGTGTGTGATTCTTTTGAACTCAAGCAATTTGACATTTGCAGCCACGCCGTGGATAGCTTGCGTGTTAGTAAAGCATTATTGCTCATCGCTGGTAAGGCCTTTATCCCCTGCTCTTTGTCACTTGCGATCAGGGTTGTCATTTCCAGCTTTCAGTTAGAAACATCATCTGCTCACAAATTAGCTTTGAAAGCCACCACGTGACTTTATACGCGTGTATGTTATTTTTGTGCCCGCATCACCGGGATGCCTCCTTTGGCACTTTTTAAGGATTTATGAGCTTAACGACTCTTTTTTTTGCTACAACTTATCACTTGGGTTGCCAACTCCTAGAAAAATTATTTATTTTTCCGCACAACTAATGTTGAACGTTCATAAAACGCCACAAATTCCAAAAAGAGAATGACTCAGAAACATGATGTCTTGGTAAGTTTGGTAATGTAGCCAATATTTTTGGAAAAATGTTCCCTCTAAAAACTCTAGAATGTGGGATATTCTTTATAAGATTTCAACTCTGCAAGCTTCACAGGTTTAACTTTGATTTTTCTTTCTGTTTGGTAAGCTTGTTGACCCTTGACCTATATACACAGGTCGTACCAGTCATGAGAAAGGGTATTTAAGGTGGCCAATTGCAAGTTGTTCTCCTCTTTGCATCTTCTCCAAAATGTGGCAACATGGGAGCCTCAAAACTACTGTCTAATGACCGGAAAACAAAGATAGTTCAACATCATGGTCTGGGGGAAGGATAAAAAAAGCTAGCTCAGAAATTCCAGGTGTCACTTTCCACTGTGAGGAACGGAGTGAGGTAATGAAAGACCAATAAATAAAAAAACACCAGCACAATTTGGAATATCAGCAGTCATTTTATAAGAATAAAGTCAAAATATTAAGAGAAAAAAGTTGCAATCTAATGAGAAAAGTTGAAACGTTACGAGCATAACGTCACAATGTCGTGAGGAAAAAATATGTCTTTTTAGTAGCGCATATAAGTCATAATATTATGAGAAATAAAACAAAAAATAAAGTTGTCTGTGGGTAAAAAAAAAACAGGAAAAAGGTAAAAAAAAGACCAAAAGCTAATAAAAGGTGAAATGTTAAGCAAAAAAAAGTCAAATATTATGTAAAAAAATCATTAAAATTACAAGAAGAACATTTAAATAGTTGGAAAATTAAATGAAAGAAAAACAGAAAAAAATGAAGAACGTTTTACAAGAATAAAGTTACAACATTAAGACAAAAACACCAAAAGTTTAAAGAAAAAATGTTGTGGAAATAAAATAGAAATAAAAAAGGAAGATTACTGAAGAAATTTTCATATAGATTTTGATCATTTACAATTTTTATTTACAATATTATGGGGAGTACTCCGGGAATAATGGACCACATAATTCGGACCCGTTTCCAGTGAAGGTCGGACTCTGGCAGGGCTGCCCTTTGTAACTGATTCTGTTATTCTGATTATTTTTATGAAGTTTTTGGACGCAGCCAGGGCGTTGAGGCGTTCCATATGGTGGCGTGTTTGTCTCATCTAGGCGTGACCTTTAACTCTCTTCGCTGACCGTGAAGTGGCTGGGAAGAGAATCAGCGCCTCCAGGTCCGAGTCCAGATTACGATTATTTTTCAAACGTATATGCATAGGCTGAGTGTGTTGTTGCAATATGGTCTACAGCAACAACCATGATGACTTGTCTTTCATCATTTGGACATCATGCACGCACACATGCAAACACACAAAATTGGTTGCATAAGTTATTACTTTTTCGCCACTGAAATGAATACAATCATCCATGCATCCAGTCTCTATGCCGCTTGAGACAAAATTGTTTCCCAGCAAAATGTGTTTGGATGGGTGGTATCACCGCACGGTGGCCTAGTGGGTAGCCCATTGGCCTCACAGTCAGGAGGTTCTGGGTTCAAATCTCTGTTGGGCATCTCTGTGTGGAGTTTGCATGTTCTACCCGTGCGTGCGTGGGTTTCCTCCTACATTTCAAACACATGCATGTTAGGTTTGTTGGCGACTCTAAATAGTTTGTTTATATGTGCTCTGCGATTGGCTGCTGACCAGTCCAGGGTGTACCCCGTCTCTCGCCCAAACCCAGCTGGGATAGGCTCCAGCATAGCGGTGTAGAAAATGAATGATGGATGGAATTTTACTATTTTATGTGTTGTTTTATATGTTTAACTGTTTCGGTATTTGTATTTATTGAGATTAATAGAGTATCTATGTGACCGGATATGACGTAGACGTCTGCGGCGCATCTGCGCATGCGCTACGTGCATTGCCCTAAGATTTTACGTAGGGTCGCTTGGTGAATAGTACGAGTCACTAACCCCGATTTATTCCACATATGAAGCATGGTTATGGAATATATGTGTTCATAAATCTAAAAACATAACAATACCACAGCAGGTGATAGGCAAAAGTGCTGTCGTAAAACAACTCAACTAGAGGAAGTGGCGTAGTTATTGCGCATGTGCAAAAGGGATCGCGTTTCCGGTACTGATAGCGTAGTTAAAGAGCTAACGGGTTAGCCATTGTATTCGTTCAATGGCGGAATATTCCAGCGTCAAATCAACCAAACTGGTTCTGAAAGGTGTAAATAAAGGGTGAGTGTGCCCCTTACGACAGCAACCAAGTCGGGATTAGCTAAATTAACTGTCTCGATTTGGAAACTGCCCTTCTCGGAGCCGTGCTAATGCTAATGCTAATGCTAGCGCACCGTTTCTGATGGTGCCGTACATGAGCACTGCCTTCTTCATGAAAATACATAAAAGTGCGCAGAAATGTTAAGTTAAATGCGACATTTGGCATGTAATACAATCAAAGCGAGCCTCACTGTGTACGTTACCTCGAAAAAATACTTTGTTGACCAAAAAAAAACCCGTCAAGGTTTTTTTCCTCCCCAAACAATGTTATTTGAGATATTTACGGTGTACTTTGCACACCAATACACTGAGATATACTGGGAAAAAATAAAATTTGGCGGACTAATCTTGTGTACTCTGAACAGGAAAAAGAAGAAGCACAAAGACAAGAAAAGAAAAGCAGCAGATGATGAATCCAAACTTGATGTTGTTGGTATGCATACTTCAAACTTTACATCACTCTCACAAAGACTCATACTGTAAGTTCCACATGGAGAGTCATGTTTTGCCGTTGCCATCAATTATGATCAATTATTGAGTCTCTAGTCTTGATTTGCATGTTTTTGCACGTTGATACGTATCATGCGGTTTCAACAGGCGGTTGGTGGGCCGTCCGCCACTTGGGAGAAATCAACGGGCTGGTCGCCATTGAGATGCACAACAACTCATACATCCACGCCCTGGACACTGGTCTCTTCACTGTAGGCGCGCCACACAAAGGTCAGAAAGACACTCATGCATATGGCGGCAACCTTCTATGCAGCAGAACCACGTGAGCTCAATCTCTTGCCTCATTGGTGGCACAAATGTAAACAGGAAGGCGCTTGGCTGTAGGGAACAGTTAGTGTAAGAAGCATGCGAAGAAAGTGACATAATCACAACCATAATAATACTGAGTAATATTGTGTTTTGAGGTGTATATGTTAACTGGCAGTAATAGCTACACCTCCTAGCTAGCGTGTCAGGTAGGAAATGGCACCTAATTAGCCGCCATGAGTGCTAGGCTAGCTACAGTGGAGAATAGTAGCAGGAGAAATGTGAGTCGACTTACTGCCACCTTGGCGCGCTTTTTCACGCTCCGACGTGGATTTTTCTCGGAGATGTATAAAGTATCCATCTAATGTCTTGTGGGTTTTCGACTCTTTTAGGTCCATTTTCTATGCCACTTATCCTTATCCCAGCTGACTTTGGGATAATATTATCAACAATAATTTGTAGGGCATATCCAGGAAATCTGTTATTGCAACAGGCCTAGTGATGAATAATGCCATTTACCTACCCACACTTGCAGGTTGTTTTGTTACATTGTTATTATTTGATTATATACATACTGGGCCGCACGGTGGCTGAGTGGGTAGCATGTTGGCCTCACAGTCAGGAGGTTCAGGGTTCAAATCTCCGTTGGGCATCTGTGTGGAGTTTGCAACTTCTTCCCGTGCGTGCGTGGGTCTTCTCCGGGTACTCCGGTTTCCTCCCAGATTCCAAAAAACATGCACGTTGGGTTAATTGGCTACTCTAAATTGTCCATTAGGTATGAATGCGAGTGTGAATGCTTGTCTGTCTGCCCTGCGATTGACTGGCAACCAGTCCAGGGTGTGCCCCGCCTCCCACCCGAAGTCACCTGGAATAGGCTAAATGAATGAATATACATACTGATTAATATATAATAATAATAATAATAACAATAATCATTTTGTTTGTTAATCCTTAGTAACCCTGTAAAGAAGTTTTATTATGTAATTATTTACAAATATTATGATTAATTATTATTTTGTATGTGGGTTGTTAAAGGGATAGTTAATCATTTGTGTAGTCCACCAGCAGTGACTTATCCCCAGATTTGTTCCATGAGTCCAGTTGTGGTGATGAAGAACATAGGTCCGGTCAGTTGCTGGGGCTACAAAAGCAAATATTTTTGCTTCTCAAATCAATATGCATTCATACATTTGCATGACAAACTTGCCTCCCTGAAAAAAATCAGGAGAAGCAATATAGAGGTTATATGATAAACTAGAACCCCTGAGGTCTTGGGATGTTGATGGTGCCACGCTGTGAACGCCGTCATTCCTGCAGGTCATTGGGTGGTTCAAGGCCCTGAGGGCCACTGCGCAAGAAAGGACAAAGCATAATTGTAATGCAATACCATACACCTTGTGAACGTGTTTTCCGCCTCATCTACATTTTAAAAGTCACTTTTACCACAGTTCTTTAACTGCAACTTCAAGGAGATCGAATAAAAATACAGTTTTGGGGTTGCATTTACGCTACGACCCGGGGCGTTTGGGGGGAGGTGGTGTGCAGACGTCAGGCAGAGCGGCTGAAAGGGGTTGAGTTGAGGGCAAGGACGGGGAGCGTATCCACCGTTTCCACATTGCCTCAGGGCACATCCAAGGAAGTGCTGTTCATTTTAATAGCGCGGCATGCTCCTCCATGCCCACAAGTAAATCAGACCACGTTTAATCAGAAACGGCCAACATTCTGCAGAGATGGAAACACTCCCAATTCCCGGGTGGCTCCCCCTGCCCTCCACATAAGCTCATTTCTGCGAGATGAAAGAGGACAAGAGCCGGGCTTTTGGAAAAGGCGGAAGATGAGATATTTCAAAATGTCACGCACAGATTTCGGCTTATAAAAGCTTTTATTAAGTGTACAGGCATTTGAGGTCACTTTTTAACATTTTTAACTCTTGTACAAATGTAAAAATACGACGTAAAAGTTGTAAAACTTGAACGTGAATGAAGGAATCCAAGTCCGGCCACAAGAGCGCTTGAGTGAAAAGAAGTCTACTGTCGTTCTCCCTTTATCGCAGTTAATTGTGATAAGTGAATGTAGGATGTAGTAATGTAGGATTCAGTAATAATAATTTCAATATTATCATAGTTGGAACATAGAAAACTTGTTTATGACTTTCTAAATATGAGTATTAACATTAATAGAGCGCTCTAGACAGAAATAACACCCCTATAGTCATCTTCACACTCATAATTCTTTGTTTACATCACATATCGCAGGCTACAGGGACACTAGAGACTAACTTGTTAGCCTCCAATTTATTCATTTATTCTAAACTTAAAGGGTTTCAGATGGAGTGGGAAAGAAGAACAAAGTAAGAAGGTTACAAACATACCACCTCCACACGAAATGGGAGGGGATCTTTTTTTCATGCAGTGTAAAACTATCCAGCCATCCATTTTCTATAACGCTTATCCTCATTAGGGTCGCGGTATGCTGGAGCCTATCCAAGCTGACTTCAGGCAGGAGGCAAGGGTACACCCTGGAGAGGTCGCCAGCCAATCACAGGACAGACAAACAAGCATTCACACTCATGTTCATACCTACGGACAATTGGGCATCTCTGTGTGGAGTTTGCATGTTCTCCCTGTGGGTGCGTGGTTTTTCTCTGGGTACTCCGGTTTTCTCCCGCATTCTAAAACCATGCATGTTAGGTTAATTGGCGACTCTAAATTGTCCATTAGAATGTGAATGTTTGTATGTCTGCCCTGCGATTGACTGGCGACCAGTCCAGGGTGTACCCCGTCTCTCGCCCAAAGTCAGCTGGGATAGACTCCAGCATACCCGCCACCCTAATGAGGATAAGCGGTCTAGAAATTGAATGAATGAATGAAATATATGGGGCATTGTAAAGATCCCTGTGGAACACACACGAAACTAACGTAATCTATTGTCAATTTTAACATTACTGACGCCTGCTGGTAATTTGTCTTTCATTTTAGATGCAGTTGGATATAATCTGATACGCTGTGGGTTTTTTCCCGCTGATGTCTGACCGATGTCCAACAATATTATAAATGTTTATTTCTGCTGGTAATGACATTGGGGCACAGAAAATGTAGAATGAAGAATTTGAGTAAATGAAGGAAAATGCCCTGAAAGCATCTCCTTCCATTTCCGTCATGTCTTAGGGATGTTTGTGAACTCAAAGACCCTCATGAGCCCCCCAGAGGCTTTGAATTATTAATGACAATATAGCTGGTATGAGGAAATTATGCACATACAAATGACAATGCATAATTTTTTTTCAGTCTTTTTAAAATGTAATATGCATTTTAAGTCAGTTTCCACATATGCAAAATGTTATAGTGTTAACACGGCTGCACTCTTTGGCAGGCTTTAAGCAGACTTTTTAAGACCTTCATCAAAGCTCGTAGATCCTATATATGTAGATCTGGTTTGATGGTGTGGTAATTATCATTTCAGTTATGCAATTCTAAAGATGCCTTTTTTGGCCTGCCCCACTTGATGCCAATGCAAGTGGACGGGAATGGACAAAAATGTGCGTTAGTTTAGTGGCAATCGGTCGCTAAGGCTATGTTTAAAACTAACTAAGCAAGTATAATCTTCCCCCCCACCCCCAGATGATGAAGGACCCGACCCTCCTGAACAGTTCACTGCTGTCAAGCTGTCCGACAGCAGGTGACTACACAACAAAAACACACATTTAGCGGCAGACTTTTCATGTGTAATTGTGGTCCACAACACTTTTTTTGCAGGATAGCCTTGAAGTCTGGGTACGGGAAGTATCTGGGGGTCAACTCTGATGGTTTGGTGGTGGGCCGCTCTGATGCCATCGGTTCCAGAGAGCAGTGGGAGCCCGTTTTTCAAGAAGTAAGTCTTTTCCTCTTGTTTGTGTTTAAACAAAACTAAAGCCTGAAATTACGAAATGCATGTTTTTATTGTCTACAATTGGGTACAAAACGTGCTTATAATGGAAGTCAGTTATTTTTTTCAGTAGGAAACACTATTACCTTTTTTCTAAAATGTAAAAATTGTCCAAGCTGTTCTATACAGTAAATATGACAAGTTTGAATATTTTTCAACAAGTTAAAAAAAAAGAGCCTCAGCCCCCTAACATTTATTATTTGGAAAATAACTAATTTGCCTGTATTTTTTTTAAACAAAAACGGTGACAATGGAATCAGATGGGCAGACAAAAATATTAACATTTGGTATTTTTTGTTGAACTAAGTTGATTGAAACATTTGAGCAAAAACTAAAGTAGAAAAAAATCTTTGGGCTGTCAATTGTTTTAAATATTTTATTGCGATTAATCTAATTTTGGCCAAAGTTAACTCATAATCAGTACTGTCCGGTGAATTGCCCTTCATAGGCAAACATTTTTTTGATGCACGTCCTGTTTCACCCTCTGACCACACCGTAGTTTGAGCATTTGTGGGAAGCTACAAGTGGTAGCAAATATCGATCAGAAATGGGCAAAGAAAAGGGTATTTTGAATGGCAAGATTAGCTTTAAAGCCGTGGCAGATGGCTCTCTCAACAAGCCCAAAGGTATTTGTGCTTCTGTGACTTGAGTTGGTACGAAGTACGTAGCCTCTGGGAGAAGTAGGAAGTTACTGGCGCACTGCAGGTTTTGTTTTGTCATTTATACAGTGGTAACCTTGGCATAGAGCGTCCCAACTAACCAGTGGTTTTAGATGCGATGAGGTACCTTAATGGACGGACAGCCCTACTCATAAACAATCGCATTTAATAGCAGATCATAATATTTTTTTATCTAAAATAAGTAGGGATGTAATTTATTTTTGTATTTGTGGTAAACTACTGCAATATACTACATCACATTTTAGGTAAAAAAATAATTATGGAAATATGGGCCATTATTTTAGTCAAAAATAAAATACGTTTAGAAATTCCACCGTTTTTGAATGTTTAATGCGAGCAGTGATTTTGACAAGACAATAACTTTGGTCTTGTCAAAAGAGGCATCTGCCAGGGCTTTGAAGCTGAACTTCCCATTAAAATACCCATTTCTTTGCCCTTTTCCGTTTAATAATTGATCCAGCTTGGTGTGGGCTGATGGTTAAACAGCACATGCGCACGCTAATTGCGCATCAAATAGCGCCATCAAAATAGCACCGTTAAAGGAAACTTCAAATAATGCATTTGAGAACCCCAAAATATTATTATTTACTATGTTTTTATAGAAGTTTTTGGGTGTAGACTGTTTTTGTCTTCTGAAACATTTCACCTAAGCGTCTCGTTGACCAGGGAACGAATTTAAACTTTGAAATTTTATGTGCGTGTGTGTAGCTTTAATGCTAATGAGCTGTGTTCGTTTTCAACAGAGTCTGTGTTTGAACACTGATTGCTGTTTTTCAATGAAAAAATTTTTTATTAAGGGAGGAAACAAATCCAAGCCTCCACAGAGACAGAGTAAGAGACTCATTGTAAGTTATCACAAATGCTTAAATTTAAATTTGTTTGATAATCTGAAACATTGACGTGTGATAAACATGAAAACAAAAAGAAATTCATAAATAAGGTAAATAATAAACAAGATGTTCAAGATGCCCTGCGATTGACTGGCGACCGGTCCAGGGTGTACCCCGCCTCTCGCCCAAAGCCAGCTGGGATAGGCTCCAGCATCCCCGTGACCCTAATGAGGATAAGCGGTACAGAAAATGAATGAATGTTCAAGATGTATACTTACAGTATTTTGCTGTATTTTGGTCATTTTAAGCCTTAATGGAACTTCCTTCCTGTGTACATTGGTTTCACATAGGAACGTAGAAAGGAACTCTACACCTAGCGTTGACTTTTCCAAGTGCCAGTGTGGTGTGGCAAGGTGTCACTACGCCAGTAACATAGTTCTTGGGCATAACATTGTTAATACCAATAATAATAATAATAACAACAACAATGTCGATGTAGCTTGTTTAATATGCAGGTCTTTTGTAAGTGGAGCGTTGCTGGTGCTGTTTAGAGAGTTTTTCAGAAGGCGTTATCTGTGACACAAATGCTTCCCGTTAGGTGCATTTTTAGCTGCCTCTTTTTTATTTGTTTTTGTATTTTTAGAATGAAAAAAAGAAAGACATTCCCAAAAAGTGCACTTTCTTTTTAAAGTAAGCAGGTTGTTCATTTTAGTATGCAGGACACGGTACTCGTCTAGCCGTGCTGCTGTATGGTTAAAAATATCAAACAACGTTTATGTTGTGCTCCTCTGCTGCTGTTTACCGTGTTTGCAGGGCAAGATGGCTCTCCTGGCCGCAAACAGCTGCTTCATTTCCTACAGCGGCAGCGGCGACATCGAGGCCAATAGCAAGACAGCGGGCGTTGGGGAGATGGTGAAGGTGGCGTATTTATAAAAATACGTATATTCAAAATTCATTGTGCACCATTTGACTTTGTGACCAAGTCTGAAGGGGGCGCCAGGCCCTGCTATTAAACAGAACATCTCCTCCCTTTGTTCATGTGTGGAATGGCGAGCAGATCAGGTCGTGTGCGGAGAGAGAGGTCAAGCGCAAAGACAACATCGCAGATGAGGATCGAGGCAACGTGAAGTCCTGTGAGGTCAATTACGTGTACGTACTTCCTTCCTGCTGACAAAAATCGTATATACATTATTTCTACCTTATGATCTACACATGGCTTGTTAGGGTCATCTTGGGTCACCACGGACCGGGCAAACTTTGATAGGTTCCTTTAACGGCACTACTTTTTTGATGCTCAATTAACGTGCGCAGGTCCTGTTTGACCCTGGGCCCACACCGTAGTTTGAGGAAACAATGGTGACTGTGGAGCCACAAGTGGCAACAAGTATTGAGCAGAAATGAAGAAAGAAAAGGGTATATCGATTGGTAAATTTAACTTCAAAGCCCTGGCAGATGACGAGTACGAAGTTATTTGTATCTTCTGTCGCTGTGATTTCGGTTTGTCGTACATTGCCTGCCCACAGAGAGGCGGAAGTTACCGGAGGATCGTCGGTATTTTTTTAATTGTCATTTATGCACAATGTTTTGTTTTATTTTTTTTTTATGGGAGCAGGCTATTGGCAGATTTTTTTTGTTTTAACTGCTTTCAAATTTGGGTTACCAGTTGCTATTTATTTATTCCCACATAGTATCAGCATTTGGAAGCAAGTATGAGTTGAGAGAAAACAGTAGTCTCTGCAGTGTGGGACTAAGTTAGAAGGTGCATTCAAGTACCGTCAAAGTGAGACAAATGGCTGCATATTATTTTTTGAATAAAACATTCCTATCCCTCTACATAAAATTTGATTTAGTTATTGTAGTTTCATATTGAGTTATGTACCACAAAGAGATACAAACCACTACTTTTTATAGATAATATAGATGGAGTGTTATATTTTTTTAAATGGAGACAGGGTCTATTTTTTAATGTTTTTGGTTACAATTGTTTTGTTGTTTTATTTAAGTACAATTTTTACTAAAAGAAAATGAGTCCATTTTTTTTTCATTGATTTGTATTATTTTTGATTTTTAATTTATGTTTAATTTATTTAAAAGCTCTTGACATTTTAATTACAATGTTAAATAACGCCTTACATGAATTAACGTTTGTTGCTTCTGGTCCAATGCTCTTGTTAATATGCAATATAGTTATTGAATAAATGGTCTCAAAAATGTGGCCAATAATATCTATTATTGGCAATTTGTAGGACTATCCCGTAAACATAATCGTAACAGACCTACAGCTGGGATAGGCCCCAGCAGACCCCCATGACCCTAGTGAGGATGAGTAGCATAGAAAATGGATGGATGGGAAACATTATATTACATTTTAAAAAGCCACTGTGCTTGATTTAATTATTTAATATTGCGTATGTTAGCATATTCCAAAGATTTCTTCAACATTTGTTCTCAACCTTATCCAGCAGATAGCACTTTGTTTTCCGTATTCTTTTTACACTTAATAAAAATTTGCCTCATATTGCCTGTAGTGTTGCTTTTGGAGTATTTACAAATTTTGCCAATTTGTTCTTTTTTCATTGGCCAATGGGACCGGTGTGCTGGAGCCGTAGGAATTTCAGGAAGTACAGACGAGTAAAATGAAGACCCGGTGTTGGCTGTCAAACGCGGAGGCAATCTCCATCCATCCATTTTCTATACCGCTTCTCCTCATTAGGGTCGCGGGAGGAGGCAATCTCAGAAATGTATATTCTTGTGTGGACGAGTCATGTTTGTTTACATACTGTGATGTGGGACAGGAAGAAGTTTCAGAGTTTCCAGGACCGCCGCCTCCGGGTGAACGAGGGCGAGCTGTCCTCGCTGAAAAAAGCCAGGCTGGACGGGAAGTTTCACGAGGCTTTACTAGACAGGTGCTTTCTATATTTTAAACATGTCTTTTCATATAGCACACGTTGTGAGGAGGCTAATGCTGTTTTTAGATACATTCATGTAACAATATGAACTTTGTAGCTGTTGTAGTTTGCAGTGGAGTACGACTACTTTATTACAAACAGCTGTTTCTAATAAAAGATGAGGTCAACTTAGCACGCAAGTTTGTTTTGTTGTTAAGCCACCCCATAAAAGTGGGCTTCCCAACATGCCTTGCGGGTCATAAATTAGTACAAAATAGAATAATATGACATGTATATTTGTGTGTACATGTTCATTTGGATACCCCAATGGGTCTATATACTGTTTATATTGTTCTGTATTTGTCAGCAATAAGGCTGTAAGTATATATTTGTTTCCATTACAGGAGGAGCAAAATGAAAGCAGATCGATATTGCAAGTGAAAGCGTTGCTGTGTGTTTTATGTAAATGTTTGTTGTTGTTTTGTTTTTTTAGGACCATGTCTTCTGATTTGTTATTTTAATAAACTCAGCATGGTCCAACCAGTTTGGCTGCTGTTGTATTCTTCTTCATTCATATTTAAATGTTGTGAGACCTGCAAGGCATCTCTGCCTGACGCACTTCCGCCTGTGCCGTTTCTCTCCTTTAATCCCGTGTTGTGTTGAAGCAGTGGCAGGCAGCACATACTAGGACTCTTTCTTCCCCCAAGCCTCGTCATTTTGCCGGAGCAATAGACACAAGATCATTTTCCCTCACTTCTTCTGCTGCATCTTGCATCTTTCGGGGCTTCTGATGCCCAGAGTCTTAAGAAACCTCTGGGTGGAATTTCCAGTTTAGCCTTTACACCCTACTTCCACTGGGTAGATGTAAGGTCTCCAGCTCTGCATATTTCTCCCTCATCCTATAGAAGCCTCCATCCCCCGCTTCCCCTGGGACTGTCAGTTTAGCCATGATGACGGTCTTGGTGCCAGTGGACCAGAACACTTAGGTCTGGTCAGAGTCTTGGGGGGGAAACTTCAACTGTCGATTTTGGTCGACACTCAGGGCCCATTCACCTCCGGTGGACAGCAGAGACCTCTCCTTTGGTGAGCTGCTTAGGGCTACTCCCTCTAGCCTGACAAACTGGGGGCTTTTGGGGGCTTGTGAGAGTATTGTATATGGACCTAATCAAAAAGCTCAGTCTTGCCTGGGGCATTTTCAACAATTCGGCCATTTGTTTGTCCTATCGATTACATTTTTCCTTTACTCTCCCAGTCCAAAGGCTGCCATATTGTGCTGTACCAGCCCCATAATCTCCTCCTGGTGTTTCAGCCGAGTCACATGTGTTTTGTACCACTGGGTCGGGTGAGTTTTTGAAGCCCAGGCTGAATAAATCCATTGGAAGCCTCAGGGCGTTTCTTCCGTACAGGGCAAGCCACTTCCATCTGTTGTTTGCCTTAGACTCCAACCTCAGGACTGTTGGTAATATGATGTGCCATAGTTTTATGGGCGATGAAAAAGGGTGAATTGGTAAGACCAGACTTTGAACTTGACAGGGAGGGGAGTTTGCTCTGCTTTCTTTAGCCCTTCTGACAGTTGGGTGGCATCTTTTGTTCGAGAGGTCTGCTCTGTAGAGTCTTCCTAGGCTTTTTACTGTTTGGTCTACTAAACGTAGAATCTCTTCTATTCTCACTAAGAAGGTAATGTTGTCTTTCCTGGTCCCTTTTTGGACCAGACTACGGGACTTAGATTGCTTAATCTTCATCCGTGGCCATGTCAGAAACTCTTCAAGCCTTTTTAGTAGCCTTTTGGTGCATGCTCCAGGAGAGGTGTCATCATCCATGTAGTTTCTTAGTGGTGGTAGCTGTTGTCCTGACAGGGCCTTAGTCCTCTGACATTTGCCTTCCGCTAGTTAAGATTACTTCAAACGCCACTGTGACTGCGATTGACTGGCAACCAGTCCATGGTGTGTACCCCACCTCTCATGCGAAGTCAGCCGGGATAGGATCCAACATGCCCCCGCGACCCTAATGAGGTTAAGCAGCATAGAAAATGGATGGATGGATGGATGGAAACGCTGCAGTGGAAAGTACCGGAGATATAGAGCATCCTATTGCTGTGCCTTTCTCCAGCTGGTGCCAAACAGTTGTGGAGGATGAGTAGCAGACTTGGAGGGTGTTAAAATAGTTAGAGGGTCTGGATGCATGGTATATGGAAATAATTGAGGGCGAAACCTGATGAGCTGGTGTGGGACAGACCCATGTCTGACTTACTGCTTTTGGCTGTCTGAATCTGGTCCCAGATCATCATGGATTGCTTCACGCAGTCTGAGAAACCGGGAACCTCTGCCTTCTGGCAGCTAGTATTGATATGTTTGCCAAGAGGTAGTTGGTCACCCACCTTGCCATCACAGAGAAGAAGAAGATTTTCCCTTCCACATTCAAGGGAGCAATGCCTCTTAAATTGGCGGATTTTACAGCCGATGTTCTCTTTAGGGATGAAGATGGTGACTGCCCTGCACCATGCAAGTGGAATAGACTTAGTTTTCCATGCTGTGCTTATCAGCTTCCACAACAACTTCAGGACTGTGGGACAGTTCTTGTAGACCTTGTACAGCATCCCTTTGGTCCAGCTGCTGTGGCAGCTCTCTCTCGCTTTGTGACCTGGCATACTTCTGACCATTTTGGAGGGGTGTCTATTTGGAAAGATTGCTCTGGTGGAGCAGGGATGTAGCCTGGTGAGCCAAGAGAACTGGCTCAAGTCTAAGATGGTAAAAACATTTTTTTAAATGTTTTTAAATTAAGTCGTGCTAAAACCCATGTAGACTACAGGTAAAAACTTTAAGAACACATCCATTTTTCAACTTATATATTGAAATTCAAGTTTAATCTCAATGTATAGCTTCCAATGGTACAACAGGAAGTGCCAGAAGGGACCACAAAATGGGAAAACAATTTAAAGCTGTTCTGTAGAAAAGGAGGTTGAACAAGCCTTGGCATTTGGTGCACCTATTTCCTACAGGTGTTCGATGTTCCGAAGTACTTACTATCTCCTCTGTCTGCATACAAGCAGTGTTTGGAACACACCGTGGTGCTATACCTTCTTGAGCATCAGTTGAACACTACTGAACTGGAAAACTGGATACATTTGCTTGTACAAAAAAGGAAATTAACAATACAAGACAGGCGGACCTTACTGACAATTAAAATGTAGGCTTCTCCTCCAGAGAACATGGTGTTCTAAAACCTTTGTAGTGTAGGTTACAAATGCAAGCCTGTTACTATATAGGTCACATCTGCAAGTTGAATCTGAGCTTTGATTGAGCAGAGAAAACACACACATATACAGTAGTGTGAAAAAAAAATGTTTGCCTCAGTCCTGATTTTTTTTTTGTATGTCACACTTAACGTTTTAGATTATCAAACAAATTTAAATATTAGCCAATGGCAGCTGAAGACTAAATGCAGTTTTTCAATGAAACTTTGTTATTAAGGGAGATAAGCGATTGATGTCTATAACTGGAGAAGGTTATACACAGTGTTCAAGTTATTATGCCACAATAGGATTGTAGTATCAAACAATTTGGTGAAGGTAGAAATAGCTTTTCTTTCTGTAAATATGACCTCCTTATGCTGCAAATTATACAAATGACCATTTTCGGTTCTTAACCGGCGAAATGCTTTGAAATGTAAAGTTTTTTATTTTTGAAATGAATACTGTTGTCATTGTGAGGTCTCTTCAATACAGTGATAGTATTAGTAGTCTTGAGGTGGATGACTTGAGAATGATGACTGTAATTGACAGTTCATCAAAGTCAGAGGAAATATATTTGCATAATAATTAGGAACACAGTGTAAAGCTTTGGGAATCCAGCAAACCACAGCGAGAGCCCTTATCCGCAAGTGACAAAATCATGGCCAATCAAACTGAAAGACCCCACAACAACATTCAAAGAAATGCAGACCTCAGTTAAGGTCAGTGTTCCTGACTCCACCATAAGAAAGACAGTGGGCAAAAACAGCCTGCATGGCAGAGGTCCCAGATAAAAATACACTGCTGAACAAAAGGATGTTAATGCTACTCTAAGGTGTGTGTGTGTGTGTGTATATAGCTTAAAAGAAATTTGTGAAACACTTTGAAAACACATCAGATCTAAAGGCCGGGGGCGGGGGGGTGATCTTGAATATCTTTCCTGATAATAAGTAGGTGATGTATTAGTAACAAAATGATGCCACATTATTTGATAGAAATGAAAATGATCATGACAGTGAAAAAAAGATGCAGCAGACTGGTCCATTCTGCCAAAATGTCATTGTAGCAACTCCAAATGATTCTGTATTTTGTGTGGCCCCCACGTTCTTGTGCGCATGCCTGACAATGTAGGGGCATGCTCCTAATGAGACCACGGATGGTGTCCTGGGGGATCTCCTCACATATCTGGACCAGGGCATCACTGAGCTCCTGGACAGTCTGAGGAGCAAACTGGCGGTGCCAGATGGACCTAAACATAATGTCCCTGAGGTGTTCTATTGGGTTTAGGTCAGGTGAATGTGGGGGCCAGTCAATGGTATCAATTCCTTCATCCTCCAGGAACTGCTTGCAGACTCTAGCCCCATGAGGTGACTAGAGTAGTGACTCTCCTGGAGTAACTATCTGTCTCTTGGAATCTCCTCCATGCTCTTGAGACTGTGCTGGGAGACAAAGCAAACCTTCTTGCAACGGTACGTATAGATGTGCCATCCTGGAGGAGTTGGACTACTTGTGCAACCTCTGTAGCATCCAGGTAGCGCACCAAGCTACCAGCAGAGATGTTGATCCAAGCCAAATGAAAAACTACAGCAGTAGAAAGTCAGTCAGTAAAAAAATCAGCCAACAGAGATGAGGAGACGGTGGCCTCAACCAAGAACAGCATTCCTGTTTTGGGGTCTCTCATTGTTGTTGTCTCAAGTTTGACTGATAGGTTACTATACTCTGATTAAAAAGTGGGCCTCTAATTTTTTTTGCTGTAGGACCTGGAAAACATGCTGCGTAAATGAAACCAGGAATTCTGCTGCCTACCAAAAACTACTGAAGGAGAATGAGCTGAAAAACACTTGGGTTCTGCAGCAGGGCAATGATCCAAAACTGGCAAGTGAGGTAAGTACAACACTCCAAGTCCACCAGAAAGTCCAGCTACTTTGGAGTGGCTTAGTCAAAGTCCTGACCTGAATCCTTTTGAGATGCTGTGGCATGACCTTAAAAAGGCGCATCATGCTGGAAAACCCTCTAATGTGGCTGAATTACAATCATTCTGCAAAGATGAGTGGGGGCCAAAATGCGCGGCAAGAGATGCATTGCAGATTATCACAAATGCTTGACTGCAGTTTTTGCTGCTAAGGGTTACCCAACCAGTTATTAGGTTTAGGGGGCGACCACTTTTCACACAGGGCCTTGTAAGTTTGGATGTTTTTATCCCTTAATAATAAGAGGTTGCTTTTGAAAACTCACTGACTGACTGAAGTGTTATGAACATGCAAAAATAAATAAATCAGGCAGGGGGCAAACACGTTTTCCACACCCCCTGGGGGGCGTGAGAGGCAGGGTGTACTTTTAACACTACGGTTCCCAAACTTTTTATGCAGCGCCCCCCTTTTGGAGATAAAATGATTTTCAGCGCCTCAACCTTCCCTGAAAAATATGGTAGCAATGAAAAGTGTTCGTGCTAGCCCCCCTGTCATAATGCCGGGGGGGGGAGCCCCCAAGTTTGAAAACCCCCGTTTAATTGTTACTGCAGACTCGCCAACATGTACACATTTATTGTACTCCACATGTAATTAGACTAATTTGGCTTGTATACTTCCTGGCTTTCCATTTTGTGTCGAAATCCAAGTACATTTTTTCCTTGTTGACTGCATGCATGCATGGAGGAATTAGACAGCAATAAACCTCGATGCTTCGCAGAGTAAAAGAATTGCGACAGCAGCAAAATGACGCTTGCGGTAAATATCCCTTTAAAATAAAAGCATGTTTAAACTTTAAAATAAAACCAAGAATTTGGCAAACGTAAAATGCCACTTTTAAAGAAACACAGCTATGTAAATGGAACTATTACACGCCCACCGAATCTCGCAACTCTTTATGTGGGATTCTTACACGCTTACATCCAGACGAGCTCCACAATTTTGGGGAAATGTGTTGGAGAGGAAGTAGGGTAGCCATTGTGTCGTGCTTATTGAGCAGGTTATTCATGACACCCACGTGCTTGCTGCTCGCCCTCCGTCGGCAGCCTTTAGATCGCGAGTGTGCAGCCCACTCACTTCGATTGCAAAATGGGCGGCCTGTTAGAGGAGCCCATGGTCTACCACTTAACAGCCATCATGCAGGAATTCCTTCATTTCTGAAAAGCACGACATAACGAGGGAGTGATGATGGAATCGGAATATCACGAGGGACACACAAAATGGGAACGCTCCTTAAATTACGTGGTGTCATTGAGAGCAACCCACTGTATATAACGGAATATACATTTTCAGACATATGTATTGTCTGTTAGCAAGATTTTAATGCTGCGTTCGTTTGGACCTTTTAACACATACAGATATGTATACAGTATAACCCTGTCCTATCATTTATCTTTCTGTTCAGTACAAATTGGCATATTTCACATAATTGCAAGTGGTTGATTAATACATTTGAAATCAGACTAAAAAGGTAAATGATTTGACAATCATTACAACCCACACACATATAATGATTGTATATGTATCTATATATAGATACATACATATGCCATATGGTATGCACAAGTCGTGTGGGCATCCTGGATTTTCAGGATTTTCCTTTCTATTTTCTTCCGCTTATCCGGGTCCGGGTCGTGTGGGCAGCAGTCCCAGTAGGGAAGTCCAGACTTCAGCGACCTCTTCCAGCTTCCAGCTCCACCGGGGGACACCAAGGCGTTCCCAGGCCAGCTGTGAGACATAGTCCTTCCAGCGTGTCCTAGGTCTTTCCCGGGTCCTTCTACCGGCTGGGCTTGCTCAAAACACCTCACCAGGGAGGCGCCCGGGAGGCATCCAGATGAGATGCCCGAGCCACCTCAAGTGGCTCCTCTCGATGTGAAGGAGCTCTACTCTGAGCTCCTCCCGGATGGCCGAGCTCCTCTTCTCTTCATCTCTTAGGGTGAGTCCAGCCACCCTATGGAGGAAACTCATTTCAGAGGGTTGTATCCGCAATCTTGTTCTTTCGGTCATGACCCATAACTCATGACCATAGGTGAGGGTGGGAACGTAGATCGATCTGTAAACAGAAAGCATAGCCTTCCGGCTCAGCTCTCTCTTCACCACGATGGTCCGGTACAGCAACCGCATTACTGCCAACGCTGCACCGATCCGTCTGTCGACTTCACGCTCCAACCGTCCCTCACTCGTGAACAAGACCCCGAGATACTTGAACTCCACCTGAGGCAAGACCTCACTCCCAACCCGGAGGGTACAGTCCACTCGTTTACGACTCAGAAACATGGCCTCCTTTGAGGTGCTGAGTCTCATCCCAGAAGCTTCACACTCGGGAGTCCCGCAAGCCATCCATGCTTGATAGGACTCGTTCTTCAGCCTGACAGCAGCCTTAACCCCCGGTGTCCAAAATCGGGTTTGGGGCTTGCCACCACGACTGGCACTGACCACCTTGCGGCCCCAACTACGACTGGCTGGCAATGGAGGCACGGAATACGGCCCATTCGGACTCAATATCCCGGTCCTCCCTTGAGATGCAGGCGAAGCTCTGCCGGAGATGAGAGTTAAAGACTCGATGAACGGGTGACTCTGCCAGACGTTCCCAGCACACCCTTACTATGCGTTTGGGTCTACCAGGTCTGTCCGGCATCCTTCTCAGCCATCTAATCCAACTCATCACCAGGTGGTGATCAGTTGACAGCTCAGCCCCTCTCTTCACCCGTGTGTCCAGAACATGCGGACACAGGTCTGATGATACGAAACACAAAGTTGATCATAGACCTGCGACCTAGGGTGCCCTGGTGCCAAGTGCACCTATGGACATCCTTATGTTCGAACATGGTGTTTGTTATGGACAAACTGTGATTCGCACAGAAGTCCAGAAACAACACACCACACGGGTTCAGATCAGGGTGACCGTTCCTCCCAACCACGCCCCTCCAAGTCACACTGTCATTGCCCACATGGGCGTTGAAGTCTCCCAGTAGAACTATGGAGTCACCAGCTGGGGTGCTTTCCAGAACCCCTCTGATTGACTCCAAAAAAGCTGGGTACTCTGAACTGCCGTTTGGTGCGTACGCACAAACCACAGTCAGGACCCTTTCCCCAGCCCTAAGGCGTAGAGAAATAACCCTCATGTTCACCCGGGATGACTCCAACACAGAGGCACCAAGCCGGGGGGCTATTAAAAAGGCCACACCAGCTCGCCGCCTCTCCCCTGCAGTAACTCCAGAGAAGAACAAGGTCCAGCCCTTTCTCAAGGAATTCGGTTCCAGAGCCCAAACTGTGGGTTGAGGTGAATCCGACTATATCTAGTCGGAATGTTTCCGCCTCTTCCACAACCTCGGGCTCCTTCCCCACCAGAGAAGTGACATTCCATGTCCCAAGAATCAGATTTGGCCGCCGACGACCAGGTCACCTGGACACCCGCCCTCGACCACTGCCCAAATCCCATTGCACAGGACCCTTATGCTTGCCCCTGCAGGTGGTGGGTCTGCGGGGGGGAGTTCGGGAGTTCCCGTGTTCCTGATTCGGGCTAGGCCCGTCCAGACCCCACGGGTGAAGGCCTGGCCACCAGGCGCTCGCCTGCAAGCCCCTCCCCCAGGCCTGGCTCCAGGGTGAGGCCCCCGGTGTCCTACGTCCGGTTGAGGTGCGGTCAATCCTCTTGTTATTCATCATTCGGGTCTTCTAAATCACTCTTAGTCTGGCCCGTCACCTAGAACCTGTTTGCCTTGGGAGACCCTACCAGGGGCATAAAGCCCCCGACAACATAGCTCCTAGGATCACTCGGGCACTCAAACCCCTTCACCACGATAAGGTGGTGATTCACGTAGTGTGTGGGTTTATATATATACACACATATAATGATTGTATACATGTATATATATACACATACATATATATATATATATGTATCCATGTATATATATATACATATGCCATATGGTATGCAAAAGTTGTGTGGGCATCCTGGATTTTCAGGATTTTCCTTTATAAATTATTAGTTGTTTGGATCAGCAATTCCAGTTAAATATATCAAACTTCAAACATATTTCCATCCATGCTTTTTCTATACTGCTTATTGTCATTACGGTCGCTGGGGTATGCTGGAGCCTATCCCAGCTGACATCAGGGGAGAGGCGGGCCTTAACCAGAACTGTGCTTGTGGCTTTCATTACCTCACTATGTGTCTCTGACAGCTGGAATCTCTGAGCTAGCTTTTTGTATCCTTCCCCCAAACCATGCTGCTTGTTTTCAGGTCATTTGACAGTTGTTTTGAGGCTCAGAGAAGAAGCAAAGAGGAGAACAACTTGCAATTGGCCACCTTAAACACCCTGTCTCAAGATTGGCATGACCTGTGTATGTAGGTCAAGGGTCAATGAGCTTACCAAACAAATTTTGGGTTCCAATAATTAGAGCTAAAGCTATACAAATCAATAAAACAACAAGGGTGCCCATATTTATGCACCTGCCTAATTTTGTTGAAAATTATTGCACACTTTCAGTGTTCCATGTTCTTGAGTACTTACTATTTGCTATTTACTACAGTATTTATTTACTATTTGACTCGGATATCACCGTGTATGTCTGCTATACGATATATTCCAAACAACAAATGATTTATAAAAGAAAATCTTATCAGCGGTGCCCAAAGTTTTGCATACCACTGTGCATGTATAACGATGTTTGCATGCAAATGGAAATGTGCTACGAGAACAATGTCCTCGGGTCCAGTGGTGATGTTTGTGTTTTGGAGTCCAAGGCATTAGGTGACATGTTGGGACAGAACTGCTCTTAAAGGCACAGTCTCGTGAAAAGAAAACACAAAATAAGTCATTATAAAATATACCAATAGTCCCGAAGTAGATGTCCCGCACTTGCAATTAAAGTTCATTTTTAGATGCATAAGTCCTTCATGAAATTCTGTCCGAGGTTTCTGTGCTGGTCTTCACATTCAGTTTCCCGTTGATGGGAAACTGAATGTGGTGGGTTGCACTATTTGCACAATTGATATTGTTACACTGTTTTATACGTATGTCTTTGTAGACATTGAATACATTCAAAAATAAATATTTTGCCTTTATGGCTTGCCAGAAACCGTTCCTGAGGTTCCCAATAAAGAGTCATCAGATGCAAACAAATTCATGCAGTGTAACAATAACCGAGCCAGTTGCTGGTTTCGAAAATAATTTTTATATGCACGTACATTTTGCACTCATGTGGTATTGTTATACTTTGATAAAACAAAGCGCTAGTCAGTCAGTGAACGCACCGAGGAGAAAACTGCAGGATAGTCCTCCACTTCCGGGTGGGAACGAACCACGAGCTTGTGTAGGGGTGTTGCAATTCACAATAATGCCGTTTCTGTGAGATTGGTATATTCACTCGGCCAAAAAAACTATTGTGTGCGTGATTTTTCAGTATTTTGACGAACAAAATACAGTTTGTTATTTATTCTCATTTCGCGTCGGTGAAGTTTCGTTTAGTGAGGCACTTCCGGGTTTCCCCCGTAAATGGAGTGTTACGTCGGCGGTGTGACACAAGAAAACAAGCGACCCTTGCAAGTACATTTGTTTCATTTTGTGTTCGGCTGGAGTCAGGGCGACTGAATGGCGCGCTTTCGTTTTCTTTCCGTGGCTGCTTTAGTTACGCTAGCATCGGCACAGTTTATACCGCCGGTAAGTAACATTGTGCGTCGTTTTCATCGAATAGTCGTGTGAAAGGTGTCACGTGTAAATCACTTAACACTAAATGTTGGCTTCCGAACAGTTCACAGAGGACTGCAGGACGGGAATGTACCCCCCAAGTGGACCCACGTAGGTCACAACCATGTGCCAAATCCTAATCTTGTCAACAAACAAGTCCGTTTCAGTGCTGTCGTAGTTTGTGTTTTGTAACGTTGGAGCCGCGGTGCGTTCAAATGCTGCCCGTTGCACGCAACGCTTGTGGCTGTTGGTTAAGTAAGAGGCGTGCGAGGGCTGCTGTAATGGAATATGTTACGGCACATCCCGAAACAACAACATGTTAAACCAACAGCGCGTTTTCCAGGCTGACTTTTAGCATCTTGGAAAATGATGTGGATTAAACAAGTACAACTTTCAAATTGTACCTGAACGCAGCATCTAGTCTGTACTCCCCCCCCCCCCCCCCCCCCCCCCCCCCCCCCAAAAAAAAGCTGTTTTTGGAAAACATTCATTCATTCCTTTTCTATGCCGCTTATACTCATTAGGGTGGCGGGTATGCTGGAACCTATCCCAGCTGGCTTTGGGCGGGGAAAGTACACCCTGGAAAACAATATAATAATGAAACAAATCTTGCAATTTTTTCCCCCATTGGGTTAAACGTTAGAATTTTTCAATTAACTACGTAATGTTAAAAATGATAAGGTAACGGGCCATTTCTTGAAGGTTTAAAGGAACCGTCGGCTGGTACTCGGTGGACCTGGACTTGCCCCCTGAGGACCGATGGACAGTTGTGATCACCGAGAAAAAGAGCGAGGTACAACGACGACTGTTTTTAATAGTGTTTGGGCCGTATCTGACATCCGGGTATACCAGCTGGGCCGCATGATCCAGGCCATCAGAGACCTGGCTGACGCGTTTGTGCCGGACGGGAAGCTGATCGAGCTGGTGGACGTCACTCTGGTCAGCCGCACTCACTTCCTTCCCCTTTTTTTTCCACCGTGTTGCTGTTTGTGGGAATACCGAATTGTGCTTTTATTTGGACGCAGCCTCTTATTGTGAAGGCGCTTCCTTACCCGTTTGGCGAGGAAATGAAAGGAATTGCAGCGGCCTCGGGAATTCCTCTCGGTAAGCGAATTCCGGGAACGGACACGTTTGTTTATTGTCTCCCGGCCGTGGTTTTGGTGATGCAGGTGAGGTGGTCCTGTTTAACATCTTCTACGAGGTGTTCACCGTCTGCACGTCGGTCGTCGCCGAGGACGCCAAAGGTGAACGCAGCGGGACGTTCATTCCGAAAGGCAGTCTCTTCATGCACCACTCTTTTGTGCCTTTCACAGGAAACCTTCTCCACGCTCGCAATCTGGACTTTGGACTATTCATGGGGTAGGAGGCACATTTCTCCCCAAAACACTATCCTGTTTTTATTACTTTAGTCTAAAGGTATTCATATTGTTTTATTCTTGGAAGCCTTTTCAAATATCTTCTTTTTCAACAACATTTTTGTCAGAAATTAGAAAAAAAATAGCATTTATAAACTTTCTTGTAAATTGAAACTATTTTCCTATTAAAAAATAAATTTTTTGCCCTTCTTTAAAAACATTTGAGTAATACTTTTTTTTAAAATGTAACCTTTTTTTTTAAGATATTTTTCTCCTAATGTTATTTTTTCTTATAAAACTATTTGTGTTAAACAAAACAATCATAAATCTAAAAAAAAAATGTAATTTTTGTTATACTATTATTTCCACGATGTATCTTTTCCTTCCAAAACGTTGCTTATTCTTTAAAAGTAGGGCAGATTATTTCTAGGTTTTTATTGTTTTGTAAGGACTATTATTAGTAGTATTACTATAGTTAGTAGTATAACCTTTTTATACGACAGTATTGTTTTTTCAACTTTTTGTCGTGAATTTGAAAAAGAACTCGTATGTTTAAAAAAAAAAAAATAGCAGTAATAAACTTTCTTGAAAAAGTTAAACTATTTTCTTATAAAAATATAAAATTTTCGTTCTTGTTTTTCTTTAAACACATTTAAGTAATATACTTTTTAAAAATGTTACCTTTTTTTAAAATATTTTTTTTCCCAATGTAATTTTTTTTCTTATACAAACTATTATTTTTGTTAAAAAAACAAAACAATCATATTTATTCAAAAAAATGAAATTTTTGTTATACCATTATTTCTACGATGTATCTTTTTCCTTCAAAAACTTTTATTCTTTAAAAGTAGGGCAGATTATTTCTAGGTTTTTATTGTTTTGTAAGGACTGTTTTTTAGTAGTATTACTATAATTAGTAGTACTAGTACTTTTTATGACAGTATTGTTTTTTCAACAAAATTTTTGTCGTGAATTTCCTTCATTTTCTATGCCGCTTATCCTCATTAGGGTCGCGGGGATGCTGGAGCCTATCCCAGCTGGTTTTGGGAGAGAGGCGGGGTACACCCTGGACTGGTCGCCAGTCAATCGCAGGGCACATATAGACAAACAAACATTCACACTCACATTCATACTCTAATTGACAATTTAGAGTCGCCAATGAAGCTAACATGCATGTTTTTGGAATGTGGGAGGAAAGCGGAGTACCCGGAGAAAACCCACACACGCACGGGGAGAACATGCAAACTCCACACAGAGATGCCCAACGGAGAAATAATTTTTTTTAAATTAGCAGTAAGAAACTTTCATGTAAAAGTTAAACTGTCTTATAAAAAATAACAAATTTTCCCTCTTGTTTTCTGTAACTACTTTTTAAAATAGAAACCTTTTTTTTTAAAGATATTTTTCTCCCAATAATGTAATTTTTGTCTTGTAAAATACAAACTATTTTTTGTTAAAAAAAAAAAAAACAATCAAAAATATATTTTTAAATATTATTTCCATTAATTTTTTCTTCAAAAATGTTACTTATTTTTTAAAAGAAGGGCAGCTTTTTTATCGGTTTTTATTGCATTTTATTGTTGGAAAAAATTATATTTTGTTATTGATTTTACAATTTGTTTTTGTAAAAAAATTACTTTTTGACCCTAGCAATTGTTTCTTAAAAAAGTTTCAAATTTACAATTTTGTCTTGGGAAAAAAAAATCTTAAGGACCATTATTAGTAGTATCACTATAATTAGTCGTAGTATAACCTTTTATACGACACAAGAAATAGGAGAAAAAAGAGTCTAATTTTACAAGACTAAAAGTAAAACTCGTAATGTGACCTTTGACCAAGGCCAAAGGTCACAAAAGTCCCCTAACAGCTGTCTCAGGTAACGGCTGTTACATTTGCAAGGAAAAGGCTCGTAATATTACAAGAGTGAAGTTGTGACTTTAGGAGAATAAAAGGTGACGTTGCGGGCGCTTGTGTCCCAGGTGGGACGTGCAAAACAAGTCGTGGGTGGTGAGTGAGCTGCTGAAGCCCTTGGTGGTCAACGTGGACTTCAGGAGAAACAAGCAGACCGTCTTCAAGTCCACCAACTTTGCCGGCTACGTTGGCATGCTGACGGGCATCAAACCTGTGAGTCTGACATGTTGGAACTCTGATAAAAACAAGGACGCTAAAGTACGTGAACCGCTTGCCAGAACACATTCACGCTGACCATGAACGAACGCTTCAGCCTGGATGGAGGATACATTGGTGAGTGGTGGGGGTCGCTGTTTGGTACCAGCAGACCTGAAGGGGCAAAGCGGTGGCTGATGTTTTGTCCGCCCGTAGGAATCCTGGAGTGGATCCTCGGAAAGCGAGACGGTATCTGGATGAGCTTCCTCACCCGCTCTGTGCTGGAAAATGCAACCAGGTATGGACCGCCGTGACGCTCTTTGATCGGCACCGTGACGCCACCCTGACCTCTCCTTTCTTGCGCGGGTCAGCTACGAGGAGGCCAAAGGTCGCCTGGCTCAGACCAAACTGTTGGCTCCGGCCTACTTCATCCTGGGAGGCAACATGACGGGTCAAGGCTGCATCATCACCAGATCCAGACTCCTCAGCCTGGACGTGCTCGAGTAAGTACGACTTTTGTCTCGTTAAAGAGCCAACGGGGTCGGGTGCGGAGCCAGCTGGGTGGCGGCCGAAGGCGGGAGCCTTGGTGGTCCGATCCTCGGCTGCAGAAGCTACGTGTGGCTCTTGGCTGTGGAATGTCACCTCTCTGGGGGGGGAAGGACCCGTGAGGTTGAGCACGTCCGGTTGGACTCGCCTCGAAGCGCAGAAAGGCCTCTGGAACCAGTCCACTAGAGAGGGCTGGACTTAATTCCACTCTGCAGGGCGAGGCGACAGGCAGGTGTGGAAATTCTTGTCGCGCCCCGCCTCGTGTCCCGTTTGTTGCAGTTTAACCCGGTGAACGAGAGGGTAGCCTTTGGGTGGGGGTACGGGTTCTGACTGGTGTTCGTGCGGCAGTTCAGACTAGCCACCCTTTTTGTTCTGCGGGGGGACTTCAGTGCTCCTGTTGAGCGACCGTGAGACCTGGAAAGGCGTCATTCGGAGGATCGGGCCACTTGTTTTGTTACTGGGCTTCGGTGCTTGTCACAGAGGGTCCATACCAAAAACCGTGTCCACATGTGCACCAGGAAGCTCTGGGCCGCAGTTTGGTGACTGACTTTGTGGTCGTGTCGTCGGACCCTCGGCCGCAACATTTGGCATATTTTTCTTATTTCTTCATAAAATTGACATTTTTTCTTTCCTTTACTTTTAGAAAATTAAAGAAATATATTTTAAGAATAATAACTTTATTTCTGTAGAATGACATTATTTTTGTATTATCTTTTTCACTCATAAAATAGCATTTTTTAGGGCTGTCGGAGTTAACGCATTACTTAACAGGGAGGGTCCTTTAACGGCCTGCGATTGACACCCCGTTTTAAATAAACTTTTTCTCTTATTTAGTGCTGATAATTAGTTGCAAAAATTAAAATTTGGGTGGTCATCTACAAAAATTGATTTTTTTTTGTGCTGCAAAAACTAGTGTGTGGATCATATTCTAAGACTGGAATGGCTTGCAAAATATTGCGTAACGGCTGTGAATACTTATGCACGTGTGATTTCATTTTTAAAAATTGCAAAATAACACTTTTGCTCATCCTTGTTTATAATACAAATACATGTTAGAATTGTACAAAAAAGTGTTGTCATGTTACATTTTTGTAATATCTGTGTAAATACTTAACATTCTTATTAGTTTTTCATAAAAGTCCATATTTTTGATCAATCACTTTAACACAATGGTTCCCAAACTTTTGCTTGCAGCGCCCCCTTTTGGAGAGGAGATGATTTTCAGAGTACCCAGCCTTCTTGGAGTCTATCAGAGGGGTTCTGGAGAGCACCCCAGCTGGTGACTCCATAGTTCTGCTGGGAGACTTCAACGCCCATGTGGGCAATGACAGTGTGACTTGGAGGGGCGTGGTTGGGAGGAACGGCCTCCCTGACCTGAACCCGTGCGGTGTGTTGTTGCTGGACTTCTGTGCGAA
>QODF01000345.1:298654-421804 GCA_024372805.1 Oostethus manadensis
GACCTGGAAAAGGCATTCGACCGTGTCCCTCGTGGTGTCCTGTGGGGGGTGCTCCGGGAGTACGGGATTGATGGTCCGCTTCTACGTGCCATTCGGTCCTTGTACAATCGAAGCAGGAGCCTGGTTCGCATTGCCAGCAGTAAGTCGAGCTTGTTTCCGGTGAACGTTGGCCTCCGCCAAGGCTGCCCTTTGTCACCGATTCTGTTCATAATCTTCATGGACAGAATTTCTAGGCGCAGTCAAGGTGTTGAGGGAGTCCAGCTTGGTGACCTTAGGATCTCGTCTCTGCTATTTGCAGACGATGTGGTCCTTATGGCCTCATCAGGCTGTGACCTTCAGCGTTTACTGGAGCGGTTTGCAGCTGAGTGTGAAGCTTCTGGGATGAGACTCAGCACCTCCAAATCCGAGGCCATGGTTCTCAGTCGGAAACGGGTGGACTGTACCCTCCGGGTTGGGAGTGAGGTCTTGCCTCAGGTGGAGGAGTTCAAGTATCTCGGGTTCTTGTTCACGAGTGAGGGAAGGTTGGAGCGTGAGATCGACAGACGGATCGGTGCAGCATCTGCAGTAATGCGGTCGCTGTACCGGACCGTCGTGGTGAAGAGAGAGCTGAGCCGGAAGGCAAAGCTCTCTGTTTACCGATCGATCTACGTTCCCACCCTCACCTATGGTCATGAGTTATGGGTCATGACCGAAAGAACGAGATCGCGGATACAAGCGGCGGAAATGAGTTTCCTCCGTAGGGTGGCTGGACTCACCCTAAGAGATAGGGTGAGGAGCTCGGCCATCCGGGAGGAGCTCAGAGTAGAGCCGCTGCTCCTTCACATCGAGAGGAACCAGTTGAGGTGTTTCGGGCATGCCCAGCCGGGAGAAGGCCCCAGGGAAGACCTAGGACACGCTGGAGGGACTATGTCTCACAGCTGGCCTGGGAACGTCTTGGTGTCCTCCCGTTGGAGCAGGAAGAGGTCGTCGGAGATTGGGAAGTCTGGACTTCCCTACTGAGACTGCTGCCCCCGCAACCCGGACCCGGATAGGTGGAAGAAAATGAAACTGAATGGAAAAAATCCAAAAATGTGTCACGTCATCGTGGGGAGAAAAATGAATCTTTAATTTTGGGATAAAACCGCAACATAAAACCGGAAGACTTTTCTGCAGGCACTGTACTGTATTTTTGCTTTTTGGTGCAGCTTAACTCAATGTGTGTTTTTTATAGGATTGACTTGAAGTTGGGTCGCTGGTACGTGTTGGAGACAAACTACGACCACTGGAAGGATCCGCTGTTCCTGGATGACCGCAGGACTCCGGCCATGAAGTGCATGAACGCCACCTCGCAGGCGGTAAGGACGCATTCTCCCGCGGCGGTCCTGTGATGTTAATTTTTTATCGTGGAACTTTTGTGTCACCGTCTGGCAGAAGGTGTCCATGAAAACGCTTTACGACGTCCTGTCCACCAAGCCGGTGCTGAACAAGGTCAGCTGTCTTTTGTTTTGATTTTGTCTCGGTGGCGGGCTTGGGCTCTAACCGCTTCCGTCCTGGTCTGTCTCCAGTTGACCACGTACACGACGCTAATGCAGGTGTCTGCAGGCACGCTGGAGTCGTACATCAGAGATTGTCCCAGCCCCTGCATGCCCTGGTGACTGCCCACATATCACGTCGTTCTTCACGTTCCTTCTGAACGTCTAACAGCAACTAAATGTACCGTTTTAATGGAGGAGCTTACTTCACATTCTGTGTTTTGAAATCAACCTTCTCATAGTTTGGGCCTCGGTGTACCTAATATTTTGCGTACGTTTTTCAGCTACAATATTGGCGGTGTCAGAACTGAATTGTTACATTTGAGGGAAGCAGCATGACTAAGATGTAACAATGACGCTTTACAGTATTTAAACAAATTGTTTACAAAAATATTGTATGGACTTTTATGTGCACAATTGTTTTTCGTTTTAATCACAAATTAACAGAAAACCTACTCAGATAAAAAAAAAAAAAAAAGAAATGTAAACTTCACCATTGTGGGCTAGCTTAGAACAGCACTTCATTTCCCAGAATACCTTGCTGTATATGCAAGTCTTAAATGGCTATCTAACATGAATTCTAAATTGACTTTTGTAGTAACAAAATTCATCTATTTTCTGTTGCTTATACTCGGTATGGGGGTGTGCTGGAGCCAATCCCGGCTGACTTTGGGAGAGACGGGATGCCAGCCAATCAGAGGACACCTATAGACAACCAACCATTCACACTTCATTCATACATTCATTTTCTATACCGCTTATCCTCATTAGGGTCACGGGGATGCTGGAGCCTATCCCAGCAGACTTTGGGCGAGAGGCGGGGTACACCCTGGACTAGGTGCCAGCCAATCAGAGGGCACCTATAGACAACCAAACATTCACACTTAAGGACACAGTTTACACCCTCCTTACATGCATGTTTTTGGGAAAACCCCACACGGGGACACCCAAACAGAGACTGGACCCCAGATCTTCCACATCTCCCAACATGCTAACCACTAGGCTACCGTGCGCCCACTGTAGCAACAGCAATTTGCAAAAATGGTAACACGGTTCTGGAAAGCCAATTCTAAATGCAGCATCAAGAATAGAAAACTGACATTTTTAAGTTGCAAAATTTTAATTAAAATGTTTTAACCATTGTAACAAGGGAAAAAAGGTGAAAGTGAAGCTTGCAGAGTAAAAGCAAATATGTTGTCTAAAAAATGTCAACAAAAGCATAAAGTCACCGCTCGGGTTCAAAAACAACTTTTCTTAACTTTTTAACTCATCAGCAGGAGCACGGAGGTTAACCCATCCCAAAAAAACATCAAATGAACAAGTAGTTCTGTTAAAGTAGTGGTAAATTCTGTTTACTCTTTCGGGGCATCAGTGTTTCCTGCAGAAGACAATCCAAGCGTGAGTGTTGCTGTTTGCTTAGCGACGACAAACGTAAAGACAAACCTGGTTCCTTCAGAGCCTCGTCGTTTCCCACAAGCCCCGGCGAGGCCACCGCGTTCTCGCCAAGGATTACCACTCGCAAGTCGTTCGTCTGCTGCTCCTCCACGATCCTCTTCTGCAGCTCCTCCTGACCGCACAATCCATCCATCAATCAAGTCCACTGCGGAGGTCACGTAGGAGCTGTCGGGATCGGACGTTACCTCACACATGACGCTGAGCTGCAAGGGAAGGTCGTCCACTTGGACGAAGTCGTCCTCGTCCGACGTCCTTTGGCTGCTTCTGCCCGAGCCGGCCTCCTGCAACGTCGTCGATATCGGTAATAATGATACTAATAATGATTAATGACTGCATGGTTTGTGACTGAGCAAACGGGCCAATGACGGTCCAATCAGACCTGGCAGGAAGGCAGAGCCAAACTAAAGAGAAAAGTTGACTTGACAAACTCAAAACTGTTTTGAACAAACTTTTGTTTCTAGAATTCGGCAATCCTGTCAATCACTAGACTAATAGTTAGTTGTTTGACCAGTTTTCTTTGTCTTCTGTCACAGTACTTACAGGTAACTCCAGACTGTCTTTAATCATCCTGGAGCTGATCATTGACTAAGCCTTTGCCATTCTGTTTATTCTTCCATCCATTTTGATAGTTGTCTTCCATTTTCTGCCACATGTCGCTCGTTTTGCTCTCCGTATTAAGTAAGGCATTGGAGATCATGTTAGCTGAACAGCCAAAACACTTTTGCACCTCTTCAGTTGCACAGCCTTAGGAGGGTGCATATCATGAATCTTGTTTGTTTTCTGAGAATCTACTGCACCTACTGGTAACTTGTTTGCCATGTAGCAATTCAAATCTACTAACAGCTGATTAATCTGCTTAGTCACATAGGACTGCTATTATTTTCAACACTACTGTATGCAGACTGCATGAAAAACACTTACTTCCACGTTGATCATGATGGGTGAGTCTGTGTCGGGGCTACTGGTGTTGGACTCTTTTGGGTTTCCGTCGATCTCTGCTGGAGTAGTGCCGACTGCGGCCTCATGTTTCTCCTCCTCCTCGCTGTGATTCTCCAACAATGTGGGCTCATCTTCAGTTAGCTCGACGGGGGCCACCTCAGCGGTCCCTACGGTGTGAGGCAGGGAGGGAGGTAGTAATTGAAAGCCGGGAATAAAAGCCTGCAGCAAGAAGTCCTCACGATTTGCGGAGTTAAGGTCAGTCTTCATCTCCTGGATGTCCTGCACACAAATAAACATCAGGCGTGTGAATGGGTCAGTCTGGAAAGGATGCGTTGAAACCGACCTCATAGTCCTCCTGGCTTCCCGCTGTGGCCTGCATGGATGTCTGGACATCCACAGGCCCCGCGTCAAACTCCTCCAGCTCCTCCTCTTCGTTCTCATCCTCACCGCTGCCGTAGTTGGTCAGGGCCTGAGTCTCGGCTTTGGAGAGACCTCCAGGAGAGACGCCACAGTGAGGGTCAAATACACGGCAGGTACCACCAGGTTTGTAATACTCCATTAGTTAAGTTAAACAAGCAAGCAAACGGTTAACCAAAAAAGCGCTGTCCTTACTGATGGACAGCGGCGTCCCATGAGCTTCAGCCTCTTCCTCATCATCTTCGTCACCATCCCGGCGTGTCACGTGACTGGCCGAGCACATCCCCTGCTGAGTAGAATCCTGTTCTCTGTCGTCTTTATCCTGCCAGACAGAGAGAAGGTTTCATGTTACGCTAGCCTAGAAGTGAGGAGGATGCACAGAAATTGTCTTCATCTGGAGAAGATGAGCTGGATCACCCTGCTCTCTTAATCTATGTAAGTCATAAGTATGGACACACTCGCTCAAAGGGTCTCTAAACTCCCGACCTTTAAAGCGTGACTGGCCTCAGGATGTTCCTTGGCCTTCCGCCTCTTTTTCTGCTGGGCTTCCAAAGAGACGCCGATGCCGTGGTCCAAATCCTGCATGAGCCTGAAGAAGGCGAGCTCGTTGAAGAGGATGTCCGAGATCTCCACCAGCAGGTCCTCGCCGCAGTCCTTGAGGGTGTGGCCCACAAATACGGCGAGAGATTCCTGAAGAGAGCCGGGAGAGGTCAGCTGTGGGAGTGACCGGAGGACTGGGAATCCGGCCGTACCTGTAAGATGCCCCCTAGCTGTCGGTGGAAGAAGCGCACAAACTCCTTGCTCTCGTCGTTCTGTTGGGTCAGTGCCAGAACCTTGCGGCGCAAAGCCATCAGCAGCTGAGGGGAACACACCTTGTCCATGTTGTCCTACATCAGGATACATATCAACAGTATACTTCTGGGTGACTAGATCTTCCCATCCACAATGCTTATGTTAGACAAGAACACATCAGGGGTTGAGTCGTGCGGAAATACGTTTACGGAGGTAATAGATTTTGTTAATTAGGTTAAACTAAGGCAATGAGGGGATGCGTTCAAAGACATCACGTAATTCAAAGTAAACTGACTTGTTTACAGTGTATTTTCCAGCATACAGGGCCTTCGAAAAATATTCACCCCCTTGGAGGTTTGATCCTTTTTTTGCGTTCATAAATCACTCATGGTCAATAAACTTTGTCTTAACACAAAAAATTTACTCCCCAAAAAGGTGCAAACATATTTACAAAGTAATGTCAATGAAACAAAAAAATATGAAATGTGAAAATATTTAGATTTTAAATACAATTGTTTGCATAATTATTCACCCCCTTTTAAGTTTAATAGACTAATTCAGTGCTTCCCAAACTTTTGCAGAATACATTTTAGAGTTGGCCAAAAGCCATGTGGAAGACTTCATCAAGTGGAAGAAGATTCTTTGGTCTGATGAGGGCAAAATTTAGCTATTTGGTGGAAACCAAACACTGCACATCATCCTGCTGTGGGGATGTTCTCAGCAGCAGGGCCTTGAAGGCTTGTGAAGATAGAGGTCAGAATGAATGCTGCTAAATACACTGAAATCTTGGACAATCTATTTCAGTCTGGAAAGGAACTACAGCTTAGGAAGAGACTTCTTTTCCAATGATCCAAAGCATATTGCAAAAGCTACAATGCAATGGTTTAAAAAGAACCAGGTAAATGTTCTGGAGTGGCTGAGTCAAAGCCCAGACCTAAATCCCATAGACAATTTGTGGCTGGACTTGAAAAGGGCTGTTCATGCTCCTATCTGCACAACCTGACAGAAATTGAGCGGTTTTGCAAAGAATAATAGAGCAAAATTGCTGTGTGCAGATGTACAAGTCTGGAATATAAACCTAAAAACTGCTGCGGTGTCTTTGAACGCAACCCGTCATGGCTGATAATACGCTTAACGTGTACTTAAATGTTGTGCTAGGCTTAAAGACACCAGCGCTAGGTAAATACATTTTCAGATGTATGTCAATGATTTCATTTCTGTTCATTTGGAACTATTAATACACACAAATATATAAAATTGTGTCCTGTCAATTTATCTTTGTTAATACAGTAAAAAAGGTGTATTTCACACAGCTGATTAATCATGATTAATTGGATCAAAAGTTTAGCGGATAGCCCTACTTTTCATTGATTAGAGGTAATGTTTGTCTGAAACGTGTTGAAAAATTCGATCATAGACAGAAATATAAGTTGTATATAACATTATAGAAAAATTTTAGAAAAAGGTTTTGCCACCAAGTACTGAAGTGAAGTACTGAACTCTTTCTGAAACGCATTTTTCTGGATTTTTTTTGTCATTGTTGTTTCAGTGTTTAAATAAAGCTATCATTGAAATTATAGACTGATCATTTCTTTGTTGGTGGGCAAACTTACAAGATCAGCTGGGGTTCAAATAGACTAAAAACTAGTACCATTGTAAAAATCATTTGTACTACACAATCTCTGCAAAAAGTAACCAAAATGATGAATCAGTGGCACGTCAAGCCTGCATGTTGTGCTCGCTCTACCTTGAGGAAGGGAATGACCTCTGCCATGATAGCCTTAATTTGCTGATTGAGCTGCTGGGTGTCAATCTGAGGGCAGTGCACGTCATCAGATGCTCCTGCTGGTTTACACGCACATGAGCGTCATCAGAAATAAAGCAAACGTTTTTCTCACGTGACGTCAACATACCGTCTACCGCAGCCTCAACATTTGAGGGGCCAGAGTCGTCGGCGGTGCTCGTGTCCCCTTTCAGCTTTGTGTGCCCGTATGTGCGCATCCTGGCCAAGGCTTGGTCCAAGTGGATGACCGTGTTGTCTATAAAGAGTCATAGGTGATATTTGCAGGTAAAGTAGTAACAATAACAAAAGATTCTAAGGTTAAGATATAATAAAATAATGTAATAATTATAAACATTGGGTGGCATACCTACTACATACTACATGGGTAGTTTTACACTCTACCACAAAACTGATCGTCCACATAAGACAGGCTGTCAACAAACGGGTTCTACCAGAGCAGCTGCTCCCGTGTTAGCATAAGAGCATGGGGTCTTGTGGCTGCTGACACACCAACATTTCTACTGTGTAAACATACTGAGGTGGTCCTTGGCAAAGGGGTCCAGGTTGCTAGAAGACATGGTGCTGTCATTACCGGGAGACTCCGCATCATCTCTCTTCTTCGCGTTCTTCTCCATTGCATCCTAAATACACATTTGGGGTGGGGGTGAGGGGGACTTATTGAAAGTTCCTGAAAACAGAGCTCAGTCTAAGTAGGCACAAATGAAGGCTCCACCAGAGGAGATCACACTTCAAACGCAAGCGCTGACGTTTCATCCATCAATTCCTCACTAAAGGATTTACTCAGACACAAATGGCCTGGCTTCCAATTAGCTGAACATGGAACAAAGAATACCAGTACGCCGCTACGTCGACATGCAGGCTCATTGCTTGCACGATGAAATCAATGACGATGAGGGGCGAGGAAAACCACAGAGAATGAAGAGATGACACGAGACAGGGAAGGATGAAAGCAGATCGAGTTTAAGAGGAAACTCATCAAAGATGAATTATGATGTAGAAGACGGAACGGAGACTGGAGGGGAAGATGGAAACAAAACATCGGGGTCTCCTGCAAAGAATTTGAGAGAACAAATACGAGAGGCAGGTCTCTTACTACATCGCTAGTCGTGGGGCTTTCGCTGGGCGTGAGCTCAGACTGAGAGCCTCCAGCCCAAGACGCTGCGCCCAAGGGCGGCAGTTCCTGGGAGGCACTCTTCTCAGCCAAATGCCTGGTCACCAAGTCCTGCAGGGACACAACATGCGTCGATGCGTTAACTCTCTTTGCCGAAATTTAACATATTGTGGTGTGTCAAAGCAAGAGTAATCAATGGCATATCAAAAAAACACTGTCAATAACAGCAGTGGCTGTAGGCAACCCCATACATATTGAAAGACAGCATTAGCTGCATTTGTAGTGTCCCGAGTGGTCAGCAGCCACACTGGTGTGAATGTCATGTGTTACTCATCAGTGCTATTAATGCTGACTCCGCAGTTTTCCGCTTAGCGCTGTTATAAACTTGGTTCTGTTGCTATGTTCTGCAATATAAATTGTTCCTGAATGACCATGTGGGCAACAAGAGCTAGGTTTCCTTTCCACTTTCTCATGCAGTCCAAAAAGTAGCATCTGTAGTTACAGCAATTGTGGTAGAGTGTAACCTCAGTTTTCTTTAGGGTTGCTCTGATTAGAGTTTTATGTCACCGGTTCTGATACAGACAAGACAATTAACTGTTGATTTTTCAATTTACTGTTTTAAGAAAATGATTGGATATAAAATGTTTGTATGCATTTTATTCCATCAATTCATTTTGTACCACAATATGCCAGCTGCCCTTTCGATATTTCCCGGATCAGAGACCAAAACTGAATTATTACTAGATAAAGCCGTAGTCTACCCTGGTCATTGAGAAGTCAAGAAGTAGACTTCCCCCCCTTTAATCAACTAGTCAGCTCACCAGTTCTCCATAGCAAACGCTTGATTGAGATAAGGAGTACTGTGCAAAACCATGCATTATGCGTTGCATAATTGGTATGACATGTTATTATTGGATAGCTTCAGTATAACAACATTATTAAGGATTAATTCAAAGACTTTGAGATTGATGTCCTGCTTAAAAATGCACACATTTGCTAGTATTGAATGTTGAAAATATTATATTGCTCTCACAGAAATGCAGAAAAATACAGAAATTTGTGGTGTGACTTAAACTTTCCTCATCGTAATAGTAATTTCATGACAGCCATTAGTATGAAGAACCAGAGGTTAGAGTGGCACTTCCCGTGCGAGCTCACTGCACCACAACGCAGCAGTCTGGGCACAGTGAGGGGGAACTACAGCTGTAGCTAGGGAGCCGGATATCCAACGTCCATGGGAAAGTAACTTCAGCACGATACACTGTGGACATGTCTGCATGCTGCTGTTGCATTTTCTTTTTCTTCCCAACGGCAACCACAAGTTGAGGTGCCTTACCGCAACAACCACGTGTGTTACAAGTTACGAACGTTACACGGCAACGGGATCGGCTATATATCATGGTGGCAGCTGCTTTTATCCGTGTTTGGAGGAGAAGACATCATTAGTGTAATGACAGCAACAGAGCAAAATTATTCAGCGACACTTTAAAATGTTAGTACATACCCTATGTATGTGATATCCACTTCCCATGGGACAAAAACAAGCTCCAAACTAACCGTGCTTTGTTTGTTTGTTTTAATACCAAAATGTGGTAAAGTCACATTTGGAGGTCAAAGATGAGAAGCCAAGAGATAGCTCTAGCAAACGTGTAAAGATGCAATAGGAATTGGAACGGCAATAGGGGTGCTTTGTCTGGACACCCCATTTCACAAAACAATACAGTACAAGGCAAACAGTTTACATGCAACATTTGACTGTACATACGGACCTGCAGGGAATAGAGTGCCCTCTGCCTCAGGTAGTCTGTATTGAGCAGCTGCAGCTCGTGGAAGAGCTCAATGAGAAAGTGAGGCCGGGACTCGTTCTGGGATATCAGCGTTGCCACCTCAGAGTAGATGGTCTCCCTCAGCGTCTCAAAGAGGGAGAAATCGCTGCTTGTATCTGCAAGTTTGGAGACGTGACAACAGATACCCTTGTACAGTGTGCATGTTAAAGCCAGTGCATTGACAAAGCAGGTACAATGTGAGGTGTGGGATGTTTTTGAGGAGGTGAGAAAGAAAAATGAATACATGATTCAGGGAGGTGCATGGTAAGTTTACCTGCTGCTTCTGTGCATGCAATTCTGTTAGAGGGGAAGGGTGTTCGCCAAGCATAATCTGTCAATAGGATAAGTGAATAATGAACTCAAAATGAAATGGAAAAGTGCAAAACAAAATGTTCGAACCGAAAGATCAAAGTAAAAAAGGTAAAAGGGGTGATAGACATTTATGGTAGCTTTTTATCATACCAGAAGAGAGGTCATTAGGTTTGTTCCCAAGCTTAGCCTTGCCGTCCAACTTCTCCTGCGTGAATTTGTCCAACAGATGCTGGTGGTGGTGGGACGAGACTGCCCTCTCCTGGTCAAAGTCAACGGTGCTGCTGCGGCTGTCGCTCTCCCGAGCTGATAAATATTCAAAATGTGTTACATTTGGGGATGCTCTGACACACATATACATACATACATACTGTACATATACATACATACACATTGGACTGATATTATATTGAACACCACTGTATGTACCCAGATCGTTAATATCTTTGACAACCAGCACCATTGCTTCTCCAGGTCCTCCACTTAGCTTAGCTTACATTTTGCCGTAGGTGCTCCAAGTGCTTCCTTATTTGCCTTTTTTGGCGATGTCAGAGTTGCTTTTTGTTTCTCACGATTCTTCTTGTAAGACACAGTAGCTCTTTTACCTGCTTGACATATTTCGACTTCTTCCTGTAGTCATCGCTACAGCTTACAAGACACGTCTGAAATGGGAAAGTATGTTGATATGATGTTTGGATTTATGAAAATTTAAATAAGATGGGAAAGTACTGGTATGTTGATATGATGTTTGGATTCATGATGTTTGAGAAAATTTTAATGATGGAAATCAAACCATCAAGAGTGGAATGACATGGGATGATGTTTTGATTCCCCTCTTGCGTGACCAAGGGTGGGAAGGAAAGATCATGCAGCTTGTTTATAACCTTGCTTTGTATTCACAATCAATTTATCGCAGCCAATTATTTTAAACAAACTCAGTGTACGGACTCACGCCTTTGTTGTTAACCTTGGGAAACAGCTCTGCGTGTTGGGAGCGTGGGACATGGACTGGCCACCCCCGTCTTACGCTCTCCTTGGACAGACCTGTATAAAGGAGAGGGGAGCCCACTATCTGTTTAGAGTCGGCTGCTGGTCGTGTACAGACGCCCAGCCGGTTGGTGCAAACTCAAGCCGGGGTTGTAGACTCTCCAACCCAGCGCGTCACGGTAAGAGCTGAGATATTGATTCTGTTTTGTGCATCACCAACCTTTGCTTGTTTGTAACTCGGTGTAGGGGGGGTAGAATAAAGATGCTGTATTTTACACTTACCCGTGTGTCTGAGTCTTTCTCAGTAAAGCCGATCACCCACGATCCTGAACTAACAAATAAAAGTGTTTTTCAACACAACGTCACAGGAACATCACGTGACGCTTCTGATGATGACTACAAGAATTAGTCGAAACATGTCAAGCAGGTAAACAAACTACTGTCTTACAAAAATAACCGTAAAAAACAATTAAACTTAAGACAGTATGAACTTTTAAAGCTTTTTGTCAGATGCTCACTCATGTAGACATTTGTGCCTTTCAGCTGCTTTCCCTGTTTCAGTGGTGGAGTTTTGAATTTCCTGTTGGTGAAATATGATGACAGGTGTGGTGTTTCTGCCATACAGTGGAATCAAAGTGTTTGATTGTGTTCATATCTACATCCACCTCCTTTGATTGCAGGAAGTTTGTCAATCGGTTGAAAGATCAGCCATTCCATCTGGTTCTTCATTGTTTTGAGCTGCCCTATTTTTGATCTAGATGTAATTCTGAGCCCTGTGATGATCACTGTTTATTCTGGTGCAATCTTATCAGTTGTATTTTTCCATTTGCTCCCTGATTTTTTTTTTGCTTCTTTATCTTCCTCATGAATGGAGCACCATGCAGCATTGTCCTCTAATAATGCCTTGATGTCGTCCTGTAGAACCCTGACATCCTTGCAGAATGCTCCAATTACTTTCACAGCGTTCTTGGCCTCCTTAAGAAAAGCGTGCAAGGAGCATAATCCTCCAATATTGCACTGATATCATCTTGCAGAATCCAAACATCCTTGCATAATGCTGCATTTTCTTCCGTAGGGTTTTTTTTTGCTTCCTTAAGAGCAGCACTGTCTTCCAATAATGCCTTTACTATCCTCTTGCAGAACCTTAACATCGTTGCATAAGGTTTTGTTTTTTTCCCCATAAGTTTTTATTTTAACTCCTCAACAGCAACACATTGGGCAGCATTTTCATCTTGCAACTCTTTGATTTCTTCTCTTAATGCTTTGGTATCGTTGCTCAGTGATCCATTTTCCTCCCTAAGTGTTATGTCGTCACCATAGACTTGCCTAATGATTGTTCTGTGAATCCAGATATGTAAATTCTTGACTTATTTTCATAATTTATTAGTCTTATTAGTGATTGCAGACGCACAAAATCTTCTATTGCACTTCTATTGCATTCTATTGCATTGCGCTTCTGTATGTCATTCATGGACAAGGCTTGTAATATTTTCAAATTTTGGCTCTCAAAAATAATTGTATTCATTGTAATAATAATGACTCCATGTAATAATTTGTAATCAGTCGTGGAGTCACCTTCCTCCTCGTCCAACATCACGTCTTGGTTTTTCATTTTTAATTCCAGGGCCAGTATAATTTTTGCTGTTAGGCAACCCATTTGAACTTTAGCAGTTAGCCGGTTAGCTTGTCTCGCTAGCAGCTATCAAATAGTTTATTCCAAGTTTAAGTTGAGTGAGTCAGCAAGCAGTTCTGATCTTGTAGTGTAGTCAGGCAAAGCACCAAAACAGTCAAATTTCTTTGACTGTCAACTGAGGTCCCTCCATTATTGTCCTCCCCAGTCAACAAGGAAAACCAAATGTTGGGGTAGAAAAGTGCAGAACACTAACAAAAAGGGGGGATGCTACACTACACTAGATCCGCTTTTGTAATTATTGTTTAAAGACATCTATCAGCATATGATAATCAGATCCTTTTTTACAAAAATCGTCCGATACGGATCGGTGCCCATCGATTGACGCATCCCTAGTCACAAGTCAGTTAATTTGGCGACATACCTTCTGTGTTTTTGCTGAGTCCTTTGCCCCTCCTGCGCCGACTCTTAGAAAGGGTAGTCTTGCTTCGTGAGGCCAGGTTGGCCTGGGCAGAGGCCTTGCGTCCAGCTTTGAAGGTCTTTGTGATGGTGGTGTGATCCACCCGATCAGGCAAGCTGCTGATGCTTCCCTCCGAGGCCCGGCCACATTCCAATGGAGACTGGCTGCAGTGATTGGCCGGTGTGGGTGAGGCCAAGGGAGGTGTTTGAGGTGGATGACGCAGGACGGTGTGGTTTGGCCATGCTGTATGTCTATAGGGGTCATATGTGTACATTATGCAGTACAGGTCAAACATTTGGACACACGCACACACACACACAACACATTTGATGGTCCAACCACATTAATAAGGCAATACAGTATATCCAGCCAAGTAACCCTGACAAGGCACACCTTTGTAGTGAAAAACCATTTTAGGTGACTACCTCATGAAGGTCATACATGTTTAAAATAACATGCATGTTAGGTTAATTGGCGACTCTATATTGTCCATAGGTAGGAATGTGAGTCTGAATGGTTGTATGTCTTTGTCTATATGTGCCCTGCGATTGACTGGCGACCAGTCCAGGGTGTACCCCACCTCCCGCCCAAAGTGAGCTGGGATAGGCCAGCATACCCGCGACCCTAATGAGGATAAGCGGTATAGAAAATGAATGAATGAATGAATTATGAGCACAGAGGGGCATACCGTCCATCTGTCGCCATGTTCAGAGGCGAGCGCTGCAGTGGAGGAGGGAAACTCATGTACTCGCTTTTCATGGAGGTGTTGGGGTCTAAATGCTGCTTGTGCTGGTCCAGGCTAGCATGACTTGCTGCGCTCTGAGGAAACTCGCCCATTGGGAAGAGAGGAAAGGGGTGAAATCCTGCAGTGTGACAGAGGATATTTGCTGAGAGGTTGAGTTTGGTGAATTCAGTCAAGTTATTGTACATTTAGTTTAGCAAACAAAGCTCTTTTAACTATCAAGACTGTCATTTCCCAGAATCCCTTTTGTCATTGTGCTCAAAAGAGATGTTGATCCAAGCCAAATGAAAAACTACAGCAGTAGAAAGTCAGTCAGTAAAAAAATCAGCCAAAAGAGATGAGGAGTCATTGGCCTCAACCAGGAAAAGCATTCCTGTTTTGGGGTCTGTCTCATTGTTGCCCCTCTGATGCACCTGTTGTCGATTTCTTTAACAACAAAGCAGCTGAAACTGATTGACAACCCCCTCTGCTACTTAACTGACCACATAAATATCCCACAAGTTTGACTGTTAGGTTACTATACTCTGATTAAAAAGTCTTCCTCTAATTTTTTTCAGCAGTGTGCGCGCACGCACACACACAGTTAGGGGAAAAAACTATTTGAACCCCAGCTGATTTTGTAAGTTTGCCCACTGACAAAGAAATGATCAGTCTATAATTTCAATGGTAGCTTTATTTGAACACAGAGACAACAATGACAAAAAAATCCAGAAAAATGCGTTTCAAAAAGAGTTAAAAATTAATTTGCATTACCATGAAGGAAATAAGTATTTGATCCCCTATCCGTCAGCAACATCTCTAGTTCCCAGGTGGATTTTATACAGGTAACGAGCTGACATTGGCAGCCCTCTCAGCTCGTTACCTGTATAAAAGAGACCTGTCCACAGAAGCAATCAATCAATCCAAATGCCATACTCTGCACCATGGCCAAGACCAAAGAGCTTTTCAAGGATGTAGAGGACAAGAATGTGGACCTACACAAGGCTGGAATGGGCTACAAGACCATTGCCATGCAGCTGTTTTGAAAGGTATGATGATAATCCCCGTGACCCTAATGAGGATAAGTGGTGTAGAAAATGAATGAATGAACGAACTGCCAATCTCCCTCGGTCTGGAGCTCCATGCAAGATCTCACCTCGTGGAGTTTCAATGATAATGAAAACGGTGAGGAATCAGCCCAGAACCACTCGGGAGGAACTTGTCAATTATCTCAAGGCAGCTGGGACCATAGTCACCACAAAAACAGTTGGTAACACACTGCACCGTGAAGGACTAAAATCCTCCTGTTGGGTGAGATGGGTCGTGGTCGGGTATTCCAGCATGACAATGATCCAAAACACATGGCCAACGCAACAAAAGATTGGCTCAAGAAGAAGCATATTAAGGTCATGGAGTGGCCTAGTCAGTCTCCAGACCTTAATCCCATAGAAAATCTATGGAGGGAGCTGAAGGTTGGAGTTGCCAAACATCAGCCACGAAACATGAATGACTTGGAGAGGATCTGCAAAGAGGAGTGGGCCAAAATCCCCCTGAGATGTGTGCAAACCTTGTGGCCAACTACAAGAAACGGCTGACCTCTGTGATTGCCACCAAGTACTGAAGCACCTTTTTCAAAGGGATCAAATACTTATTTCCTTCATGGAAATGCCAATTAATTTATAACTCTTTTTGAAACGCATTTTTCTGGGGTTTTTTTGCCATTGCTGTCTCTCAGTGTTCAAATAAAGCTACCATTGAAATTATAGACTGATCATTTCTTTGTTAGTGGGCAAACTTACACAATCAGCTAGGGTTCAAATAGTTTTTTCCCTTCACTGTATATATAAATAAAAATATATACTTTACATTATTTAAGAGATTCTATAGTTCTCTCTCCTAGCTCAGCGGTTAGCAAAGAAACATAACTGCCTTTATCTTCTAACCTGGAGCCGAAGAGGCTGAACGTTGTTGTGGCTCCAGCTGCTGCTGCTGCTGCTGCTGCAGGAGCTCGTTCAGCACCTGTTTCAGTCTAAAAGAGAACATTTATTTTTTAAAACATGCTGTGGGTTGATATTACAAATGTGTTTTTTTTTCCTACCTTTGTACGTTGTTTTGCTGCCAAGCCAGCTGCGTGTAACACTGGTTTAGCTGGTGCATCACCAGGTGGACCTGAGGTGACGACAGGTTGCTGGATACCATGTTGTACGGACCCCTCATCAGGCTTTGCAGCATGTAAGACAGCATCTAAAGAAGGTAAAAGGACCCATGTTTAGCTCTTATTCAGCTCTGGTCTGCAACTACATTAATCTGCAAATCCACCTGCTGGTCCTGCATAAGCGTTTGACACATGCTGGTGCTGAAGTCCAGTTGTCGCTGCAGTTGGCTGATCTGCTCCAGCCAGTGGGTGGAACCCTCAGCAACTGAGAGATCAGAGGCCCAGCACAGGTTCTCCTGACGCCTTGTACCTGCAGGCTGGCTTGCAGACTGGTTGGAACTTCTGGGTGGTGGCTGCTGCTGCTGTTTGGTCTTTGCCTTAACATAAGGAGAAGGATGCGTTCCAGTGGCCTCACAGGAGAAGGGCGGTGGAGGCTTCGGGTTACTGATGACACAGACATTAAAAGGCAATTATAATAGGGAAGAGACAAATAATGGTCGTAATAACTGACCATTCGTGATTCTTCCTCTTGGTGTAGGTGGTCTGAATCATGCCCGGGGTGAACATGCGGCTGTCATCCAAAGAGCTGTGCTCTGAGCTGTCATCTTCCTCCACTGTGTGCTCGAAGTGATACTCATCGTCCTCATCCATGTTGCAAGGAGTGGAACCCCAGCTGGTCATTATCCTAATGACACCAACAAGTAGTGTGTAACAAGCTAGATAATGACTACTAACATAAAAATAACAACTCCAAAACTAGGTGCAGTCGGACCCTCATCTCCACGCAAGTCAATGGTCGCACATGATGCAGAACTCACAGCAACTAGGTGACATTATAATTAAGAAAGGTGAATTTCTTCAGGGAGTCATTCGCGGCATCTACACCAATTATTATGGAAGTCTGATTTTGGAGGGTTGTCGCGTTAAAGTACAACCCGTGGGTTTTGCCAAAAATGGACAATTCAATGGGTATTGTCAACCATGGACTCCCATCAAATTTTGTGACAATTTGTGGGTTCTTTCTAAGGCCAATGAGGACTAAGGGGGTTCGTGTTTGGGACTTTAGAAATATCTTAATTTTACACCGCGCCTGATGCGCTTGCAAACTTTGGCGAGTTTTCATGCATGTTAAAAAGAAGCGCAAAAATGCATGGAAACAAGGGCGATTAATAATAAGACTAATAATAAACATTGCCGTTTCAATAAACAGAAACATGCAAACTGCATCATACCTTTCATCTCGACTGCCCACAGGCTGGGAAGAACTCGCTTTCTCGTCGGTCCCGCAGGGCGAGTCTGCGAGGCCACTGCGTCTTTGATTTTCAGCCATCAGTGTCTCCAGGTGCTTCCGCCGCTGCCGCAGCTCTTCCCGTAGCATCTGGTGGCGACGCATCTCTGACCAAAGCTGCTTGCAAACACTAGTGCAGTAACTGGATTGTCTGACAAGACTGTATATATTCTCATAAGTTGTGGTGTGTCTCTCTCACCTCGTTGTTGGTCACTGCAGTAGCAGCAGATTCCGGAGCGGTGGGCTTGGGCACGGCCGGACTGGTTTTGGGAGCAGAGGAGGAAGAAGGCTGCAAAACGATCGGTGTCGAAGCGGCAGCCGGAATCTTCCACGGCAAACTTTGCTCGCTCACTTGGCTGGACACTGAGGACTGAAACAGCGGACATAACATTTGAACCGCCTCAGCAAAAACTCCGGTGGTCTACAATGCATTTATGGACATGTTGTAAGTAGAACCAAACCGATTAATCAACATTTGTGAATATGTAACCAATATTAACTTTTTTGCTGTGCGGACAGCCCTTTAGAGAAAAAGATGCAACTGTTAATCTACATGTGAAAATGTTCCAAGTATTTGGATTTCAGATATTGCTTGTTTTGAAAGCAGCTGTGTTGTTACATAAAATGTAGCTTAGTCTCCTGCATTAAGTTTAGTAACGTCATGCATCTTTTCACTATCACGATCTACGAGGTTCCAACAACTGAAGATGCGAACGGAGAGGCTTGGGGTCCCTCACTGTCTGACCAACATCAGCATCTACAGCAAAAAAAATCCTTGAATTGCCTATGACAGGTCTCACCGAGGAGTACACGTGCTCTAATGCAGGGGTGGGCAAAAAACGGCCCGAGGGCCACATTCGGCCCACCAGGCGCTTGAATCCGGCCCGCCAGATGCTTCCAGAGTGTGTTATATAAATTTTAAACATACAAGCTGGCAAAGAGTCAATCAAGACAACCTTTTGATGGTTATGTAGCTTTTTACAAAATCTTAGTATGTAATTTAGACCACCTTTTTTCTTGCTTTTGAAATCTGTTAGTTATGTCATATTTGCTGCCAGTTTCTAGTTAATAGTTGTTCATTACATAGCCATGTTTAAAAACCCTACGAAAATTGAATTGAAATAATAATGTTTATTATCTTCTAAGTGAGAATATGAGATAATAATAATCTTTTTTGAACTAGATAAAGACCTTATAATCCCCCTGGGGGATTATTATTAACGCTTATGGAAGATTACAAATGTTAATGTTGTTTTGAGCACATGAATTAAGACTAAATAGTAGTGTGTTCTTAAAATTGAAGAAAAAAAAATCAAAAAATCAATTATTACGACATGTTTGCCTAATGGTAGGTCTGTATTAAAATATAGTCGGGCCCGCCGGCTATTTTATTAATTCAATGTGGCCCGCGAGTCATAAAGTTTGCCCACCCCTGCTCTAAATTGAGACTCTGGATGTCAATGAAGGACTCCGGAGACATGCCCATCACCAATGCTGCACCATCTCAGGTAATGGGACGGAAATGGACACCATCGGACGCAGTGCAGCACGCTACGTTAGTCCACACCGTGGAACATTTCCAGCTGGGAAGAGGAAGGATTTGTCCTTTCAGTGAATAAACTAATTTGGTACAAAACTTTAGATGCCGGGGAGTCAGGCCACCGGATGAAGATCATGAGCTCAGCAGACATGAAAGCAATTGGCCAATAAACTGCTCTGCTGGGAGAAATGCAGTATGGGAAAAAGTTCAAATAGACTTTATTTTAAACTCAAATTGATACTCGTCTTGTGTATTTCTTAGCTACCATTCAAGTGTTAAGTTGCTGTGTGATGATTAGGAGTCGGACTGTTATAGTGAGTAATGACCTCCTGCGATTTCCGGTGGGTTAAGAAGCTCGTTACCTTTTCAGAGCGAAACACGGATGCTAACTTTAAACTTTCAATTCTCCAGCATCTCCACCCCATTTCATATTTTTGGGGGGTTTAGATTATCAGCATCGGCCACAAAAATCCAATAGCGGACAGGCTCTAGTTGTAAGGATACCTGCAGGTCAGGGCAATTCAACTGGAGATCCTGGATCTTGACCTGAATCTCGTGAAGCATCCGACTCTCCTCGTGAACCTGTTTGAGCGCCTGCTTTTGCTGACGAAGCTTCTCTTTGTAGATCTTCTCCCTGTTGGGCCACACAAGGACAGCACAGTAAGAATATACGTCTCTACAGCTTGTCTGGCGCAATTTTGCTGGAAACACACCTGGCTTTGCTGTAAACAGCGGCATCCGATCCCCTGAGATCCTGTGTGGATGCAACAGCCTGCAGCCCCCCCGCAAATACCCCATTGTTATTGTGCTGCTGGTGTAGAACTTCCTCTTCATTTGCTGTTGTGGTGTCTGTGTCATCACTCTGCACACAAAAAATGCTATTAATTGGAAGCCGTTAAAGTTGGTTACGCTTTTGTCAACCAACTCATCAAGTCCCTTCCAAAAATGTTTTATGTTTATTCAAAAATTGTGCATGTCACGTTACAGATTCTAAAGGGAGGTGTGTATGCAAAGAAATGAAGATACTATTCCCACCTGAACCATGGCTACAAGCTCCTGCAGATGACGTAGCTTCTGCTTGGCTTTGTGCTGATGAACCTCTTGAGCGAAAGCGGCACCTTTGGCAAGGCTGCTGCTCGAGCACGACCCTGATGCCTCCTCGTCTGGACCCCCAGCTTGTCCCCCATCATTATTAAGACTATTCTCATCCTTCACCCAGTTGTAGGGGCTGTCCCTGTTGTACTGGCATTCTTCAGAGTGACAAGCCCAACAAACATCCTGGTTTAGAAGGTACATTGCTAGTGTGTTGGGTGGTGAGACATACCAATGGTTGAGGGGGCATTAAAGCTGCGGTGGTTGGCCGCTGACCGGTTGTTGATCTCACACTCTGTGTTGAGTCTGCTGCTGCGGGGGTTGGTGGCGCTACCTGAGACGCCACAGCGGTTGCCGTGGCGGTTCAAGTCGCTCCAGTTCCCACCGAGCTGTGGGTTTCTAAGCACATCACAAACGGGACGGTTAGATCTGAGATTACACACCACTTTCTAGGTGAAACCTGAGCACAGTGAGGCGACAAAGTGTCCCTGGTTTTCCCACACCACTGACAAGTGTAAACTGTAAAAGTAAGGCCTAACCCAGGGGTAGGGCACCTATGAAAGGGTCTCTTTTGATGACCACCTATAGCTCTCAGAAGTTTCTAAACACCATAACATTTATTTATTTTTATTTAAAATACAGTATATGTAACATGTCTTGCTTTATAACATGGGTGTTTGACATGCGGTCCGAGTGATTTATTGGCTCGCAATGTAAAAATACAATTCAACAAAAAACGTTAAGGAAACAGCAAAAGTTGGAAAAATAAGCAGTAATTTTACAAAAAATAAAGTCAAAACATTGGGAGAAAAAAAGTTGTCAATTTTGGAAAATTAGGTTATGGAAAAGGTTATTAGAAAATAAAATTAAAAAAAAACAGAATTTGGAAAAAAATGCTGTAATTTTATTAGTATAAAGTTAAAATATTAAGAGACAAAAGTCACAATTTTACAATAATAAACATTCATTCATTCATTTTCTATACTGCTTAACAATAAAAAGCAATTTCCTTTTAATAACAGAGTTTATTTTTATTTTTTAAATGTCGCAATATTAAGAAACAAAATAAGAAGTTTTTGGAATATTAGGCTGGGGAAAAAATTATATGGGAATAAAGTTAAAATATTTTGGAAATGAAGTCATAACAGTACATGTTTAGCTCTATAATGTATAATGGTTTGTGTAATGTTTTTTGCTGACATTTTAAAGTATAACATGAGAGGAAAATAACATTCATAATATAAACCCTTGGCACACATTTAGTTATATTCACTTTTTAAAAATTACGATATACACACAAAAATACATTTGAAAATGTGTTGTTTACGGCTCTCTTAGCCCAAAAGGTTCCCGACCCCTGGCCTAACCTGATGTTGGTCAGCTGCTGAAGATTCTCTTGTTCAGAGTCAAACATCGCCTCAAGCATGGAACCTTCCTCAGTCCCCTCCTCTTCCTCTTCGTCCTCCTTCACGTTTTCGTTGACCGCGTCCACCATCATGTCGGAGGTCTGCTGAAAGTACTGCACCAATTCCCGAAGCTCGTTTAGACGTTTGTGGACTTCCTTCAGCTTCCTGTTGGTGCAGAGAATCAGTGAAAATGTGACATCAAGAGCACTGCTAATATTAGCATCAAAACATTTTTAGCCAATCTAATTACAATACAGTGAGAATGTGTTATCTTTGCCCAAGGTACCGTCAGAATCTCCTACCGAAGCATGACATCACTCACACACCACTGTCTGATATGTGAGAAAAAAAACATGCCAACATTTTTATGCCAATATCAGACATCTCTATTTGAAATAATTTAAAATCGTATCCCTGATCAGCTGGTTGGAGGTCAGTGTGGGGCTTTCCTGTGCTCACCTGAGTTTGTCCACAGGGTTGGAACTACTGTCGTCGTGTTGCGGGGGTGGTGGACAAAATGAAGCGGACGTTGCGGCTCCATTTAAGCAAATAGCAGATGGACAATCTGAAGATCCCCCTGTACTCGCACTGCGCTGTGCTGGGAAGCCACCACCTGAAATGTGGCGTTTAAGCAGCGCTGCTCAAAGGCTGTTCAGTGAAATAACGTGATCAAAACAGCCTTACAGCAGTTGTTGAGAGTCTGGTCTCTAAGGGAGTGCAGCTCATACAGGATCTTGTCCATAGTTTCCTTCTTGTCCTGGAGCTCTTTGAGGTGGGTGAGTTTCACACTGGCAGCCGTCCCCACGTCGAGGCCTGTGTGAGGACCTGAGGCCGAGTGAAGGACGGGCCTGTGTTGAGGGAGGCCGAAAGCCCGAGGAGTCCTGGACCGGCTCACTTCCTTGGAGAGGGAGAGGCTCTCCGCCTGGCGCCGGTTGTCTGGGACTGAATTAGTCTGCGGCACAAGAGAAGACATTGTGCACAGAATGTATTTATAATGAAAACAAAAATCCAGGCATACCTGGGAGTCCCGCAGTTGATTGTTGTAACGCTGAATCAATTCATTCAACTCATCGTTGAGCTCTGAAGTGATGCTCAGGCCCGACACACTGCCGGTGGTTTCCGTGACAACTGATGTGTTGTGGAATTGCACACTAGTAGTCACTTCAAAGTGGATGCATGTATACTACACAGTAGGATCAATATGTACCTGCTGCATCCTCAATCACGGCGAGTGCGTGCTCTGCGCTGTGCTGCATAGCCAGCAGCGCCTCCTGACGGCCCTGCAGGGCCCTCAGCTGCTCCTGCTGCTCCAGCATCTTCTTCAGCAGTTCGTGCTGCTTGCGGAAGTTCTCCAGCTCTTCCTTCTGGTCTCGCATAGTTGCGTCAGGCCAGCCACCCTACAACAAATATTAAAACACGTGCATTCATTCATTTTCTATACCACTTATAAAGGTCGCGGGTACGGTGGAGCCTATCCAAGCTGTCTTTGGGCGAGAGGCGGGGTACACCCTGGACTGGTCGCCAGTCAATCACAGGGCACATAGAGACAAACAAACATTCATACTCTAATGGACAATTTAGAGTCACCAATTAACCAAACATGCATATTATATTATCTACGTGTCGGCACGAAATGACAACACTCCCGCACGACTATGTGATTGCGTATTGTGCACGACAATAGTACGTGCAACACACATTCTTCCCGCATGGTTCTGCATTGTCACCACCGCTACCCACATTCATGAAGCAATTGCGGCATTAGTCAGTCCCGCTATGCCCCATGTGACGCCATGCAGCAGCAGGTGTCAACCTTCATTAATTCCATTACTTTCAAGGGACCTACTTGAGAATTCCCCCCCCTAACTTGCTCCAAGAGTTGGTGGAAAAGTGAACCATACCTGTGAGCCCATATTGTTTGTTCATAAATTGCGCAGTGTTTGCGGTGCTTTGATGGATTTGCCGTTTGTCAAATTTGACAGTATTTTATGGTGGAGAAAATTCAGTTATATGGTTGTCCCTTTTTCATTCATTTGTGGAAGTTTGTGGATTTGTTTTCCAATATAAAAATGCATATTAAAAAGAATTCCACAGACCTCTCTGTATACATTTTTTGTGCCCTGAGTGCAAAAAATTAAAAAAAGATTGCCATCTAACCATAATCTAATGTTAAATGTTCAGATACTTTCATGTGTCTTTGGAATAATTTTTGCATTATTTTCTGCATGTAAATCTAATGATTGTCTATGCACTGTTCCCTCGCAGTTAACCTTTTGCGGAATTTTGTTTTCTTTTTTATTAACAGCCTATGAAGGTGCATTGTGTTCTGCATACTGATTGGCTCGGGGAGAACCAACATGTTGTGTCTGCATCGTGATTGGCTCGGGGAGAACCAACGTGTTGTGTTTTGTGTCTGGAACGGATTAATTGAATTTGTTCTGTTAAAGTATGTTTTGGTTTGAGTTAGACCTTCTGGAAAAAATGGACCAAAGCACCGCTGTATTAGGAAAAAAAAACAATCTTTTGTACTGTCTACCAAAGCATACCGCTGCATTCAAAGCATCTGAAGACCTCACGTCGGCATTCAGGGAAGTGCTCTCAACCAAAGACCCGGAGCCCACTGCAGAGTCCTGGGTCCTGCCGTCGTCCTCGTCCTCGTTCTCCCGAGCCTATCGCATCAGCAGAGGGGACAGCCGATGATGCAAGAGCTCCATGAATGCACCACAGACTACAGTGACTGTGGTCATTTTATCAACAGATGACGTATGACAAATGGTTCACATGTTCAAAGCACAGCGGACTGTTAGGCATCAATTACACTTGTGGGAGGCAGGCAGGCTTACAATCTTGTATTACAGTCGATCCCCGCTTTTCACTGGGGTTCTGTTCCCGGCCAACCAACTAATAATTAATATGTCCATTAAAAAAAGTCAATTTTCGATGGGCAACCTCAAAAACCTTGCTGCTAGCTTGACGTTGACATTTACCTCCTACTCCAGATCAACATTTACAATAAAAGTGAGTGGTGAGTGTGATCCCTCTATAGGACATAACACACCCTCCTGGTAACCATTCTCAAAAAGGGAGGCCATCCCTACTATTCAGAAACTGTATCTATTTATTTATCTGTACTGTACAGACTGAACTTGAAACTGAAACCAGGAACATGCAGAGCTGTGAAGCGTATTCATTTAAAGTACTCCCTGTTTATCGCAAAACTCCTGACAGTTTACCGCCCCCCCCAGGGGGGCCTGCCCCACTATTTTTTACGTTTAGTCAGGACCGTTTCCCCAGTCTGAAGGCGTAGGGCAGTGTTTTTTAAACTGGGGGGCGCACCCGGCATTATGACGAGGGGGTGCTGGGCTACCACAAATACTTTATTATTACCATATGTTTTGGCCGGGGGCGGGGGGGGATCGCTAAAAATCATTTCATCTCCAAAAGGGGGGCGCTGCGAAAAAGTTTGGGAATCACTGGCATTCAGTGGGGATGAAAACCACTAGGAGACCCTACCAGGGGCATTTAGCCCTGGGCACTCAAACCCCTCCACCCCATATTGCGTTTTCTTGAAAACCCCGATTACCACCCCTGGGTTACTGCTTTTCTAACCCGAATATTGGGTCTCACTCACTCGCTCGCTTTTATGTATTTTCTACAGAAAAAACAAGCCTATTTTTGGAGAACAAAGAAACTAAATAAAAGACTTACCAGCATTTTCTGCAGGAAGCGCAAGTAGGATTTCTCCTGCTCCTTGAGGTGCTCAATGAGATGAGAGAGGCGCTCCACGTTGGCGGGCACATCGTTCTTCTCCACCAGGTCATCGCGCATGAAGCTGGCCTTGCTGATGTACTCACGAACCTGCACCAGCTTGCTCACCAACTGCGTGGTCATCCATTAAAAACAGGGAGTCGGGGAGGGGGTGGGGTGGTTAAAAGAGCACCGCAGGCGCTAGACTATTATAAACGGTGATGTGTGGAAGCGGCGCCTCATAAGACGAGCTAGAGAGAGGACAGAAACGGGGACTGCGCACAAATCTCACAGGGAAACCGAGAAAAGTATTTATAACCTGGCCTAAATACGGGCCACATCCAGCCTACTTCCGAATGGGTTCTAGAATAATCGTCTATGACATCATCAATGATAATATATCCAATCGGCATTTAACCCTGGGTGTACATTTGAAGGTGTATGCTGTCAGTTTTTTGTTTTTGTTTTACAAAATCGGTATCGGCCAGACTCCGAATGAGCTCGACAGGCTTTTTAAAGATTGGTGATGAGCAACGGTCCACCCGGAGACAAAAGACAACGCAACACCAGCATTCAGACGTGCCGGGTGTGTACGGTGGTGAAGTTAGTTTCACGTTGGGAGATTTGGCAATTGGGCTCCGTGGCTACTTCCCCTTCACTGTGCCTTGGTTGTATTATTTCTGATGCTATTTTATTATTTGAAGAACTATTTTCATAACCATATTCAACACCACAAATTCATGTTTTCATCAAAAGCTATGTTTACTTCCGTAAACACACAAAAATGCGTGTGATGTCATGCTTTTGCATGCGTTCACATAAGTTGCATTGTTTTGGTCATGTGAACGACAACATAAAAAAAAAATCGGAATAAAACAAACAATCCAAATGTGACTTCACAACCAGCAGTGTAAACATAGCCCTGTCTTGCGCGTACACATGTCGCATATATGCGACTTGACTGGATTTATACGCACATACGAACGAGGCCTGAGTGGCATTTGGAATAAATCGGACTTGAACTCCAGTGTGAACAAAGCCCAAGTGAAGGGGGACAATGCACTTAGACCTACGGCATTATAACAGTGCGCAGCTGTGATTGCTCATAAAGTGGACCGACGGGATAGTCATTACAACGTCACAGAAACAGGTCAGTATTACAGCTTTAGTGTGTGTGAGACTTCACCAGCCCAATTTCAATGTTGGTTCCCACTCCCTCGTAGTCAGCGTGGGCCACCGGACCCCTCTCGGCGCCGTCACACACGACCCTTGCTGGTGTTTCCTTCGCAGGCGCGGCAGCGGGGTTTACCGCATCCCTCGGTGCTGGGCTCGCTTTCTTACTTTCCTTGGCGGTGGCCGGTGCGGGAGGAGTGGCGGAGGAGGTGGCCGGCGACGGCTCCTTGCTCTTGTTGGTGTTGACGTGCAGCGGAAGGAAGTTGTAGGGCTTCCTGTTCTGGGCTGCCAGTTGCCGCTGGTTGTTGGCGGCCGTGACACGGCCCTGGGAGTCACTCCCAATGCTCTACATGGAAAGAATCCGAATTTGCTTAGAATGTGTCATCGAGCAAGCGGTGAATTTGTGCTTCCCACCTCATCCAAATCAGAAAAATTGATCCTCTGGTGGATCTTGTCCAGTTCCGCCTGGTCAGGCACCGACCACTGGGTGACGTATTTGATTTGGAGAGGTCTCCGGCGCCCGCTCCAAGGGGTGGAGTCAGGCGAGATGTCATTGGTCAGGCGGCTCTCCACCGCGGCGGCCAGCAGCTTCTTTTTGTTCTTTTCCGAGGACCGGTTGCCCTTCTTCTGTTGCTGCGTACCCCAAGCCTGAACAAACAGTTAATTAGGGGCCTGAGGGAATCTTTTATTAACTAATTGACTACCAAATGTTTGAGGGAAGGGTTGTCAGTTCATTACAGTATCTAAACGCAATTTGGTGCACAATTAACTCATAATCACACTTAATCGCAAATAAATAGGGATGTATATTTATTTGTGGTAAACCATTCGATATGCAACTACATCACATTTTAAGTAAAGGGATATCAATTTTGGAAATCCCCCACTTTGTCCATGTTTAATCCGAGCAGCGATTTGCCCCTTGCGACTTTCTCCCAGGCTGCACAGTTTGATGCTGTTCCTGTCACTTTCACACAATCCGTCATAAAGAAGATCAATTAGATGAGGCTGTAAAGTACGTCTGTTTTGCTGCTGTGTTGACTAGCTAGCGCGCTGCTAATGCTGGTTACGTCCACTCTTGTCGTCCTGAACCATGATACCATTGACATCAAAGCAAAATAAAATAAAATAAATCAGTCGAGAGACGGCTCATCTACAACTTGGGACACTCGCCAAGGTACCAAAAAAAACACTAGCAGTGCTCCTGCAACTTCTCGCTTCGACACACTCAACTTTGGTCTTGTTGCATGAACCATCTGTTAGGGCTTTGAAACTAAATTTACCAATCAAAAAACAATTTTCTTTGTCCATTTTTGCTTAATATTTGTGGCTTCACAGTCGGCGCTGCGCTTTGTGTGGGCCGAGGCTCAGGCAGGACGTGCACACGTTAATCTCGTGTCAAGACAATTAATGCCAATGAAGGAAACTTTCGTTAACACGTTAACTTGGGGTTAGATTAGGTGAGTACTTTACCTTTTACAGTTTATTTTACCAGCATAAAGAGCGCGCTTTTTAGGTTCAGTGAATAAAATGTCCAATTAAATGCAAAAAAAAAACCACATACATTTGACGCAATGGCTAATTTTGCCCAGTAATTGAGAAATGGGCATAGCCTGGCTAACTTTCCGCTAACGGGAACGGGGCTAACGGGATGTCACGACATATCTTCAGCAAACTGCGACGCCTGTGCTTGTGATTAAAAACGATGCAGTCACAGATGCACTTCCAATAGCGTTGGTGCAGATCTGGATACAGGTGTCCGGGACAGACGACGGAATGATCGGAGCAATCCCTCTCAAGTCAACGTGGGCATGACCGGTGTACAAAGGGACGTCCGGGCCTCGCTGGGTCAAAAGGCTGCTTTACACACACACTGCAAAATCCCACTGTTTAAACACCCGTGCCTTTTACACAGACTCTAGCCTCAGAATTCATACTCTTAGTCTCGCCTATCTAGGACCCCCTCACACAATGCCACCATTTCCTACCTTATATTGTCGAGAAAAGGCAGCGTAAACAGTGCAACGTCCCACTTGGCTGAGTTTTGTGTGAAAAGCACCAGGAAATACACGCGGGCGTCTTTTGTCAGGGCAATTTGGCCAGACTTGTGTGTATTATGAGCTGAGGGCATGAAGCTAGCTTTCCTTCTGCGCGGGGTCTTTTACCATGTTGTTGAGTCTGTCCTCCAGGGTGGCGTTAGTTGCAGTCCAGTTGTGCAGCTCGTCGGCGCTGTCGTCCAAAGGAGTCCCTCCTGTTGCCATGTCACCCGCTCAGGTCTAGTAAAAACAAAACAAAAAGACATGCCGGTCAACACACACGCAAGCAATACTGAACACGTTTGAGTACAGTGTCAAGACGACTGTCTTTTGCCGATGACCTTCCCCCTGCTGCCTGTTGCACAGACCCCGCCACGCAGCTCAGCTACCCTGCCTCTACCTAGCACCCCTTCCACACAACAACTCGCCCCTGCCCAAGTGACACGCACGGCTCGTCACAAACGCATAGCACGCAAACGCCCAGCAACATCAAGCGTCAGAGCGGCTGGCGAAGGCGAAGCTTCGAAGCCCCCCAAAACACCAACTGCTGGGACGTTAGCTAGCTAATGTGCGCGAACTGAGCAGGGTTTCGAGCGCCGCCGAATCGGTTGGCGTCGCGTGCTCTAGCTAGCTAGCTAGCTAGCTAACCGGTGCCTAGCTAGCACGCGACGCGACGCGACGCTGCGGTGTCAACAAACTTGAAGCGTGGAGTCCCGACTTTGTCGCTCCCCTCCTTGCGTCAGGCAGCAAGGGCGCTGAAGCAGCCGCATACCCCATGGAATAATTACACCGAATTACCGAATAAAACACGAAACGTGTGCTAGCAAGTGAGTGACACGCGCTAGCAAGTAGTTCTACCAATTCAATCGCGTACGATTCACCTGAAAGTGAAATTAATACAATAATCACCGTAGCGTCTGTTGTACTCTTGTAAAAATAAAAAATTAAAGATAAAAAAAAAAAAAACTCAGGGAAGTCTGACTGAATCCATTTCAGAAATAATAACTTGTCAATCCCAAAATCCAGGGAGCTTCCTTCCACCTCAATCACCCTTCGGCGGGCTCCTGCTATAACCCCCGCCAACCTGCAGGGGGCAGTAAATCAACCCACGATCGGATCCCATACACTGTTGCCAACGTTTCAGTAAGAATAAAAGCTATTGGCTGTCTTAGAAGTCGCTGCGTTGCATCGTCGTGTAATTTGCATATATTTGCATAAGACGTCGTAAACGAGAGAATGCGGGGAAACACATGAATCATGTGTAGAACCGGAAATAAACCTTAATTCTTGGTTTGTAAATATAAGATTGGACAAGCATTTCATCAAAAACAAAACAACCAATATATTAGCCTCTCAAACTTGTCCCATCACACACTGATGACATCAAACAACTGCTGTGTTGTGTTGGATTAATTGGATTAATCTAATCAATTGGGTTAGATTAATTCTATGGCTCACAGTAACGCAGTGGTTCCCAAAATTTTTTTTCAGCATCTCCCCTTTTTTGGGGAGACGAAAGAGTAGCAACAGACTAACACTAAACACATCCTCCTCTGTTATCCAGGCTTACTAAAGATTAGGAAACATTTGCCTTTTTGGTGCCGCTGTGTAGAACAGGGTGAGCGCCACAACCACATGCACCAACAGCACCAATACCCAAACACCAGAAAAACTCTCCAACCATGCCAGAAAAAAGTCCCTGGATTTGTCGCTAGTCCCTTTTGAGAAACTGTGTTGGCAACATTGTTCCAATAATATGAGTATATACAGTACAGTATATATAAATACATACGGTAATTCCTCGGCACGGTCCACCTCATCACGCCCTCGGTACATCACGGATTAAAAATATATTATAAGTAAAATCTATATTGCGGACTCCTCTTTATATCACGGGTTGCTGAGGAGATACGTCTTGTATTTTTATTTTCCAATTTTAATTATTTTGTATCAAAAACGGTCATTTTGTGTCATAAATGAATATTGTCAAGTAAATTCATAAATAAAATACAGACTTTTGAGTTTAGAATAAATTGTTTAAGACAGAATAAAGGGTCGGGAGGTTTTATAACAGTTGGGAAGATTTACAAAAGCTTACATTTATGAAGATTAAAAAAAAGAATAGGAAAAATTACGAGAAGAAATCACATAGATTTCTATACTTTGCACTTTGCGTTTTTTACCTATCGCAGTGGTGTCTGGAACCTAACACCCGAGGGATTACTGTACACAAATGTTTGGTTTTTTGTGTCTTGTCCAGCATCATAACAGCTGAATGGGAGTCAAGCTGCCTTTAAGTGCGGAGCAAAATTGCTTTGCCAAGGGAGACTTCATAGTCCAAATGAGTCTCCCTTGACAATTGACTGCGTTTATTATGAATTTTGTTGCGCCACATTTCCATGCCGGACCTGACCTGAAAAGGGGACGGGTGGGCGGATATAAGAAAGGGTGCAGAAGAACCTCACAAACATATTTCAACCATATTATAAACAACCATGATAATCACAATTTCACCAACAACCAGAACAGTCACGGAGCAGAATGAGCAAAAATACAGGAAAAGAAAGAAAAAAACATACTAAAATAAATATATATATATATACATACATATATATACATATATATATACGTACACGCATACATACACATACTGTGCACATACACATATCCATGCAGTACATACATACATACACACACATACAGTGTGCATATATATGTATACACATATACACACATTCATACATATATACTAATATTAATAAACATAAAAGAAGAACGAGAAAAACACAACCTCATGAACAAGGACCATCCTGATGACACGTGCAACAAATCTACATGAAATCTACATCACTCTGCAGTGACAGGATAACCGCATCAGAGTGAAACAGAGAATGAGGAGATGTTCGTGGTGAACACCGCCATGCATCCCAAACCACACTCCCTCCAAAAGCGAAGGTCCGACTAGGAAGATGCCAGAGCACGGCCCCCCAGCAGGCTCCCTACAGAGGGGAAGGCCCGACCCCGCCCCGCCAAGAGGCAACCGCGAGTCCACTCCGAAGAGGTGCAAGGGAGACCCGGCCGGACGGCACTCGGCAGCCGAGCAAGCGCCACAGGGGGGCACAGATGCCAACCGCCGGAACACCCGCCGGGGGACGGCCAGCTACGGGCAAGCAGGGCATTTGCCCCCGAGCCCAGAAGTCCCCCACCCCCCAAAGCAGGGGCCACGTTCAACACCCCGGGAGCTCCAGCCCGCCGCAGACACAACTGCCGCGGGCCATCGCCTACCCCGACGCCAGAGGCAGGTGTCTGTAGAAGGCCCATGGTTTTGCTACCCCCAAGGCCCCCAACAGAACCCCGTCCGCCCCACCCCCAGTGCTCACACACCTGCCCACCAGGTGACACGAGTCCCGCCACTCCAAAGATAAATGTGAGGTGAGGTGAGGAGTTGGCGGCCCCCAGAGCACCACAGAAGGAGGTCATGTTTGTGACCCCGACACACACACACACACCACACCCCCATGGAGCACGCGCACTCCTCCAAGATCCTGTGTGCTTGTTTGCAGGGAGGAGGGGGGGGGGCGAGGGCCCGAGGGATAGTAGGACTGGGGGGGGGGAAAAATTCCCTCCCAGAGGACACGAATTTGACCGCAGTCCTCCTGGCGACCAGCAGGTGGCGACACATCACCTCGAGACCACCGGAAGTGCTTGCGGAACACAAGCAGCGCCGCCATTGTGTCGTCCGCTCTGCGTTCGGAGTGTGGCAACGCTAAACAGTTTGGAATTGGACTTAAATGACACAACTACTCGTCAGTTTTGGCGTCGGTTTTTTTGGGACGACACGAACTCTTCTCTCTGAGTCCGCCCGCCTTGTGAGTCAAGTTTTGATTGGGTTCAGCATGTATGCTAGCGCTTTAGCAAAGCGGAGCTAGCCGCGTCTTCCCTCCGAGAGACTTCTAGCGCTTGTATTGAGTCAACCGACAGAGGAGGACCATCATGGGTTCGTCCAAGAAACACAAGGAAAAGAGCCGCGACAAGGAGGCGGAGGAGCGCCGTCGTGAGCACAAGAAACACCGCCGCAAGGAGCGCGACACGGACCGAGAACGGGACAGTAAAGACCGGCGAAAACGCTCTCCGTCCCGGGACAGAAGTGTCCGCGAGAGCCGCGGCAAAGCGGAGAGGAGCACCGGAGAGCCACGCCTGAAGAGGGAGAAAGTGGACCAAGGGTATGAGGGGAAGCATACCGAGACACAGGCCCAGTCTGCAAGCGGAGACGCATCCCTCAGCATCGAGGAGACCAACAAGCTCCGAGCCAAGTTGGGCCTAAAGCCTCTAGAGTTGAACGAGGACAAGAAGGAGCTGGGCACCAAGGAGGAGCCGCTGGTGGCCGAGACCATCAACCCCGTGCTCATCCAGAAGCAGAAAGACCTCAAGGAAAAGTTGGCGGCCATGAAGGAGAAGCGCCTCCTTAACCAGAAACTGGGGAAAGTCAAGACCTTGGCAGGGGATGACTGGCTGGATGACACGACTGCCTGGGTGGAGAAAAGCCGAAAGGCAGAGAAAGAGAAAGAGATGGCGGAGAAGAGAGCCAAGCTCCTGGAGGAGATGGATCAGGAGTTTGGCGTGAGCAGCTTGGTGGAGGAGGAGTTTGGACAAACCAGGAACAGCACCTACACCGCCCAGGATCTAAAGGGCCTTAAAGTACAGCACAAGGTGGACTCCTTTGGCGAGGGCCAAACCGTCATCCTCACACTGCAGGACAAAGGTGTCCTGGAGGAGGAGGAGGACGTGCTGGAGAATGTGGGGCTGGTGGACCGGGAGAAGGCGGAAAAGAACGTGGAGTTGAAGAAGAAGAAGCCCGATTACAAGCCCTACGAAGAGGAGGAGAGCGTGGACGACATGGTGAGCTTCAAGTCGCGCGCTGTGCTGTCAAAGTACGACGAGGAGATCGACGGCGAGAAAAAAAAGAGCTTCCGGTTAAACACCGGGGGCTTTGCCGACGGCTCACGCGAAAGGGAGCTGCAAACGATGAGGGAGGTACTCAGAAGTCAGGCGCAGTCCTTGCAGATGCCCTCCCTCGCAATTGCATCGGAGTACTACAGCCCCCAGGAAATGGTGAGCTTCAAAAAGACCAAACGCCGTGTAAAGAAGATCCGAAAGAAGGACAAGACCAACGTGGCGGACCTTTTGCTCCTCGATGACACCCGCAATACCGACTTTGGCTCCAGGGCGCGCGGGCGAGGCCGCAAAGACGACGAAAAAGGCGGAGAAACGAAGGACGGCAGGTGGCCGCACGAGGTGGCGCAGTTGTCCGATGACATCAGGACGGCAGAAATGGAGATGAGCGACGACGAGAACTTCACCCCGCCTGAGCCGAGCGTCATGGAGGAGGACGAGGCGGAGCAGGAGCTTCAGAAACAACTGGAAAAGCAGAGGAAACTCAAGCAGAAGCAGCTCCTTAAAGACTCCGGGGAGAAGATCGTCGAGCAGATCAAGCGCCTCGCTAAGGACGATCCCGACAACGATCCAGAGAGGAAGAGCAACATCGTTTTCAACGCCACTTCAGAGTTTTGCCGAACTCTGGGCGATATTCCCACATACGGCCTGTCCGGAAACAGGGAGGACCAAGAGGACATTATGGACTTTGAGCAAGAGGAGGAGAAGGAAGGTGCCGGGGACTCCAACTCTGATATGGACGACAACCTCGGGTGGAGCACCGTCAACTTGGACGAGGAACAGAAACATCCTGACTTCGCCACAGGCTCTGCCACCATTCTGGACGAAGAGCCCATCGTCAACTCTGGCCTGGCCGCCGCCTTGCACCTGTGCAAGAACAAAGGGTTGCTGGAAACGGAGGTGCAGAAGGTGGCTCGCGTCAAAGCCACCAAGGGCGCCCTGCCCAACGACAACTACTGCATCGAGGACAAGATGGGCTTCGATGACAAGTACAGCCGGAGGGAGGAATACAGAGGCTTCACGCAGGACTTCAAGGATAAAGACGGCTACAAGCCCGACGTCAAGATCGAGTACGTGGATGAGTCGGGCCGCAAGCTGACACCCAAAGAAGCATTCCGGCAGCTGTCGCACAGGTTCCACGGGAAGGGCTCGGGGAAGATGAAAACGGAGAGGAGAATGAAAAAGCTGGAGGAGGAGGCGCTGCTGAAGAAGATGAGCAGCAGTGACACGCCGCTGGGGACGGTGGCGTTGCTGCAAGAGAAGCAGAAGTCTCAGAAAACACCGTACATCGTGCTCAGCGGCAGCGGCAAAAGCATGAACGCAAACACCATTACTAAGTAGAGTCCATTAGTTCAACGCGTGTGTTTCAGCTGCCGATTCGGAGAAATGCTTTGTTGTCATAGAAACAAATGATTCAATAAACGTATACAAAGATTTGATTTTCATCATTTTGGTTTGCAATCTTATTATGGATTTTGTTCTTACACACATTCGTCACTGATGGTAGCATTTTCCAAATTTTAAGGCCTTGATTATCTTAAGCTTGGTCAAGGTAACTCATTCACTAAGTTATCGTCATTGATTATAGGTGATGTCTTGTTGTTTATGTCAATATAATGTACATTACTCTCAAAATTAAATCAGTTGACACATAATTGAATACATTTAATAATTTCAACATATTTCTGGACATTACATTAGATTTCACTCATCTGATTGGACATGTAATTTAGTCTTCACTTAAATTTAATTTACCTTATTCTGACTTATATTAATTTTTTTGTCTACTTCTTCTATATTGTTTGGCTCTTACAATAGATATTCTATTACTCATTGATGTTACCAGATTTGACACGTAGTTGAATCTTGGGGGGAGAGGGGGGGGGAAGATCTGCCTTGTTTTTCTACATTCTCAGCAGTGTCCTCACGTCAGCGGAACCAAAGTGAGACGGTCGACGGGGATAGCCGGACGGTTAAAGGCGCGGCAATGCTGGAAGTAAATACCAAGCTATTCCGAAATTAAACAGGAGAGAAAAACGGCGAGCATTTCAACGCGATTTGACGATGGTAAAATATGCCGAGTGTGTACATACCTCACTGGACATATTAAAAAAAAAACGTTTGTAACGTGATAGCTATGTCTCCTCGGTCCTTCGAAACGACCGAGAGCTCCGACGTGTCCGCTCGGGTGACCACTTCCTGTTTAGCTGGCCAAGCTTAGCGGCGGCCAGAGAGTTTTAAGGAGATTTGATGCCTTCATTCGGCGTCCCGTTCCTTGAGGTAACTCGCTGACTTCCTTGCTCGACATTACAACGCAGCGCAGATATTTTTAATCCATCGCAACAACACCAACTCTTTATTATTATTATATATATATTTGTTACAGCCAAACGGAATTATTTGCCCGCCGGAAACTGCTCCCAACGGGTTAGCCAAACAGACGTCCTGCTCTTCCCTCCGCCGGACGCAACCCTGCTTGTATTTATTTCACCGACCAGGTAAGCTGCACCTACGTTCTTTTCCCAACAGTCTTTCCTTTCTCCCAGCCATGTAGTGAAGGATGACGTGCTTGAAACAACCAGGTAAATCAAACGCCTTATTCCCTGCGCCCCCAGGCTCCAAGCTCGCCACGTGAAGCTGCAGTGATGTCATCAGAGCCCAAACCCCCCACCCCAGGGGACACATACAAGGGCTGGCTCTTCAAATGGACCAACTACATCAAAGGTTACCAGAGACGCTGGTTTGTGCTTAGCAATGGGCTCCTCTCCTATTACAGGTAGGCGGCTCACCTACTGGGATGTAGCCATGCAAATAAAGGAGCGTCTGGTGTCAGCGAAGAGACGCTCACTTGGCTGTGCTACGGGGCTGCCCATAAGTGTACATACCCTGCAGAATTGGTGGTTTCTTGCCCATTTGTAAGAGAAAATAAAGGACAACAAAACTTTTTTTTTTTCCCCCCACGTGTGGTTAGGGGACAGTTGAAGCCATTTATTGTGAAACAAAACTCAATTCAAAACAAAATAACAGAAACTATCCAAAGTACCCTGATCAAAAGTTTACATAATCCTAATACAGGGTGTATTCCCCCCCCCCCTTTAACAACAATAACACTTCAAGTCTTGGGGTAGTTGCCAATGAGTCTCTTAATCTTTTCAAATGGTAAAGCTGCCCATTCTTCCAGTTCTTGTAAATACTTGGACTGTCTTGCATGAACAGCACGTTTCAGGTCTCCCCAGACTGGTTCAATAATATTGTGGTCAGGAGACTGACCTTCACTTTATGCTGTTGTAGCCACTGACTGGTTGATTTTGCCGTACGTTGCCGTGCTGGGATGTCCAAGTACGCCCCATGCGCAGGCTCCAGGCTGACGAGTGTAGATTTTCCCGCAGTATTTTTTGATAACTGGTAGCATTTATCTTGCCTTTGTAGCTCACACATCCCCGAAACCTCAGGGATCCACCACCGTGTTTCACTGTTGGAATTGTGTAGCGTTCATCATGCGCCTTGTTGATGCCTCGCCAAACAAAGCCTGTATGGTTTTTCCCAAAAAGTTCAGTTTTGGTTGCATCACTCCACATGACTTTCTCCCAGAAGGTTTGGTTGTTATCTCTGTGCGGTGTGGCATATTTGAGACTACATTCTTTGTGGCATTTGCGTAAAGGTGGCTTTCTTCTGGCAACTCCACCATGCAGCCCATTTTTCTTCAAGTGCCTTCTTACAGTACAGCTTGAGACATCCGCATGACATTCTTTGAGGGAGAGTTGAATTTGGCCTGATGTTTTTTGAGGCCTTTTCTTCGCATCCCAAACAATTTTCCTTGCAGTTGCGGGGGAAACTCTGCTTGGTCTACCAGACCGTGGTTCCATTTCTTAATTATTGTTGGAAGAGCGCTGACAGGCTTTATGAACTGTTTGGCAATTTTCTTATATCCCTTTCCTGATTTGTACAGTTGTGCTACCTTTTCTCGCAGATCCTTCGGCAATTGCTTTGCCTTCCCCATGATTCTGCATCCAAGACATGTGAACAGCACCACATGAGGAATGCAAGGGGTTTCTCTAATTACAAGCTAACAGCCATTGTTTCACGTCAGGTGCAGATTATCAGGCCAAATTACAAGGGTATGTCAACTTTTGATCAGGGTAATTTGGATAGTTTCTGTTGTCATAGTGCTTTAAAAAGAGTAAACACAGATGTTTCACAATACATGGCTCTGGCCAACCACTATCCAAGATCGAAAGGAAACATTTGGTGTTATCATTCATTTTCTCCGAGAAATGGCCAAGAAACAAAACATTGTGTCGGGGTATGTAAACTTATGGGCAGCACTGTATGTGATTGTGTCATGACTCTCATAGATATTTCATACCGGGATCCAAGAGCGATCTAAGCAATGTTATTTTCCACGCTCTCACATCAGACTTCCCCCTCAGATGATCGGTGTTTTGTCAGGTTGTCGCGTCACTCTTACAATTTTGACCAGCGCTACAGTTTCAGAGCACAGGAGACCGGAAGAAATAACATTTATTGGTCCGTGAATTCACTTTTAAATGGTTGCTTTTCTTTCTTTCTTTTGTTTACCATTCACTCGGCAAGTTAACAAACTATTTCATTGGCTCAATTTGAGTGACGTCACAAGTTTTGCAGAAAATGGAATTACTGCCATCAGAAAGCAGAAAAGTGCTCCCAGCAACCCTACAGTATTTAGACATGAACTAAAATGGTGGCATCTGCAGTCGCGTCGCTACAAAATCCATACCGGAAACACAATCGTTCCTGCACATGCGCGAAAACTACATCACTTCTAGTCATTTTAGCCCTAGCCATTTTTTGATCACATCTTTTCTGCGACGTCATATGCTGTGGTATTTATTATTGTTTTTTTAAATGTACAAACAGAAATTGTCTAACTATATTTCATATATATAAAATATTTTGGAGGCTATTTTCTAAGTGACTCTTCTTAAAGTATCTCATTCACCAAGAGTGCCCCTGTATCTGCTCCTGTATAATATACGTGAATAAAATAGAAATATATAAATAATATATATGTATTTAATAAACCATATAAGACAACACATAGAATGCAGAGATATTTGAAGTTAAACAACCAGAGATAAAGAAGGTGGAGGATTTTAAGTACTTAGGGTCAACAGTCCAGAGCAGTAGAGAGTGTGGAAAAGAGGTGAAGAAGCGTGTGCAGGCAGGCTGGAATGGGTGGAGAAAAGTGTCAGGTGTGATGTGTGATACAAGAGTTTCAGATAAAATGAAAGCATAGGTGTACAACACTGAGGCGAGACCATTGATGGAGGCGGAGCAGGAGGTAGCAGAGATGAAGATGCTGAGGTTCTCTTTGGGTGTGACCAGGATAGACAGGATCAGGAATGAGCACATCAGAGGGACGGCACATGTTTAAAAAAAAAACAAAGTAACTGTGCTAAAATGTTGTATTTGGGGTTCAATGACCAGAAGCTAACTAGCTGCTGCCAGGGCAGCTAGGCAAAGCTTGTCTTTTTACTTCAAAAACACTCAGCATTGGGGTATTTTACACTTACTACAATGTTACTACTGTGTGTATTAGTGATGCACAGTAGACGCCAAGGCGACATCAGTGTTTTTATGTGTCAGTGAGCCAATGACATCAATGTCAACGTCTGTGTCATCCACAGGACACAGGCAGAGATGGGCCACACGTGCCGCGGCACCATCAACCTTGCTACGGCCAACATCGTCGTGGAGGACTCGTGCAATTTTGTCATTTCCAACGGGGGCGCGCAGACCTACCACCTAAAAGCCAGTTCGGAGGTTGAGCGCCAGCGCTGGATCACCGCCCTAGAGCTGGCCTTCCACACAGGGAACGAATCCGGTGAGCAAACGCTGCTTGGAAATGTCTCAAATACAACAAGGCCTTGCATCAGTTAGCCGCTCTCGCCTCCCCTGCAGACGACTCATGTGAAGACAGTCCCTCAGCGCTTCCTACATCGGGACACGGCGGCGGGCGTACCTTAGACATCCAATCTACACTGCGCACACTAAGCAGCAAGGTGGAGGACCTCGATACCTGCAACGATCTCATCGTCAAGCACGGATCTGCCCTGCAAAGGTAATCACTACAGCTCATTTTTCTTGCATTTGCCACAATTCTTATGTGAAACATGAACACACGTCTTTCTCTTTTCTGTGCATTTTAAAATATAAAAAACAGCCAATAAAAACTCCACTATTAATGCACATAATGAGAATGACCTTTTCTACCTGACAAGCCTTCTGAAAAAAAGTCCAACAAGTGCCAACAATGCTCGGTTTACATAATGTGATCTGCATATTAACTAAGACATGTCACTAACTGTGACATTATTATTATTGTTACGCCCAAGAACTACGTTACTGACATAGTGACACCTGGCCACACCACACAGCTCTAAATGTTACATGTGTTCATGAATGTGCCTTTAATTTACTTAAAACTTGTTTTTGGTGGTGTTTTAATAGTGGGCTTTTTAGGCGGAATAGACAAAATGACGGTCTATTTTTTTTAGAGACAACGTTATTGAAAATAAAGTTGGATAAACCTGAGCATTCTGTGTACAGCTTGTCTTTAGCTGCTGAAAATGAGTCAACACACTCCCAGTTATTGTCTACATATCTGCTGTCACGTAAAATATTCAGAAACCCAGCTTTCTTTTCCAAGACCTTTGTGCAGAGGATTTGTTCTAAGGCAGGGGTCTCAAACTTGCGGCCCATGGGCCATTTGTGGCCCACAAGATGATATTTTGTGGCCGCCACCTTCATATGAAAGTTGAATGTTAGTGCGGCCGTCAAGTTTTGATATGAATGGCACTTTTTGCAGTGTTGTGTGCGGAGCTGACGAACCTACCAATCACGGTGGGGTACATGGCTCTCAGGGGTGTGACATCGACCGGGCTTGATGCAAGCAGAGAAATAATTTTCAATGAGGGAAAAATTATCATTTTTACTAGTTTTGCACACAACTTCTTTGTGTCCTTGTTTATCCTATTTTGTGTAAAAAATATAAAAGACATTTAAGAAGATTGGATTTGGACAATTTTTTAACTTAAATTGCACGCGCGTGCATGTGCGCCTAGGCTGTGGCCCAGCCTCAGCCAGACTTTGCCTCCAGCAGCCCCGAGGGGAGTTGAGTTTGAGACTGTTGTTCTAAGGTTTTTGGTTTAGTTTTTTCCAGATGTATGCCAATGCAGCTCAGTTATCATCAGTAGGGGTAGTTCATATTAAGGTGATTTTCTACGCACTTGAAACAAAAGAGGTGTGGTCTTGCACCGCTAGGATAACACCGATAACGTTAAATACTGCTAAAGTCACGTCAGCTAAAAAAATGGGAGTAATTTGGCACTGTATTTAGTTGGAATGCCTTCACAAACAGGTCCTTGTCAGAACTGGAAGGGATCCAGCCTGGAGCGGACATGGGCGAGAAGATGAGACAAGTGACTGAGCGGGCGACGCTGTTCCGAATCACTTCCAATGCCATGATCAACGTAAGTCGCCGCCTCCTGTTGAAAACCACAAAAGGATGCGGCTGACCTGTTGGCTTTCCGCTCTCCAAGGCATGTCGAGATTTCTTGTCGCTGGCTCAGAACCACAGCAAGCGCTGGCAGAAAGCCTTGCAGCTGGAGAGGGACCAGCGGGTCAGGCTGGAAGAGACTCTGGAGCAGCTGGCCAAGCAGCACAACCACTTGGAGCGAGCCTTTCGGGGAGCAACGGTGCTCCCGTCGTCGTATAGCAACCCCACTTCAGGTAGCAAAGGTTTGCTTCTTGATCTCCTCCAAGAACTTTCATTCACATCAATAAACACCGTCTATGCTTCAAGGTGCCATTTCAGGAAAAGGAGACTCCAGTGACGAGGATGACAACATCGTGTTCTTTGACGCCATAGAGGACCCGGCAGAGTTCATCACAGTACCAGCTGACCCAAAATATCACAGGTCACAAGCATAGCACTCTACGTACCGTAGCACGCTACGGTAGCCAGATTCCTCCGGGACACAATTTCATGTAGAAAACACTAATATAAAATATCAATATTTTAAAATAAAATGTGTACACGGTAAAATTTAATTCAAAAAATTAAAACGGAACGTGGGAGGAGTTCGGTGAGGCTATGGAGCACGACTTTCGGTCGGCCTCGAAGAGGTTCTGGCAAACCGTCCGACGGGAAGCAGCCCCCAGTTCACACTGTTTACAGTGCGGACAGGGGCCTGCTGACCTCGACTGAGCATATAGTTGGTCGGTGGAAGGAATACTTTGAGGCCCTTCTTAATCCCACTGACATACCTTCCGTAGAAGAAGGACAGTCTGAGGATACGTACGTGGACAGTTCTATCACCGTGGCTGAGGTAATTGGAGTAGTTAAATCACTCCCCAGTGGCAAGGCTCCGGGGTAGACAAGTTTTGCCCTGAATTCCTCAAGGCTCTGGATGTTGGGGGACTGTCTTGGTTGACACGCCTCTACAACATTGCATGGAAGTCGGGAACAGTACCTCTGGACTGGCAGACCGGGGTGGTGGTCCCCATTTTTAAAAAGGGTGACCGGAGGGTGTGTTCCAACTATAGGGGGATCACACTCCTCAGCCTTCCTGGGAAAGTCTACTCCAGGGTGCTGGAGAGAAGGGTACGACCGTTAGTCGAACCTCGGTTAGAGGAGCTGCAATGTGGTTTTCGTCCCGGTCGCGGAACACTGGACCAGCTCTACACCCTTGCAAGGGTACTCGAGGGTATGTGGGAGTTTGCCCAACCAGTCTACATGTGCTTTGTGGACCTGGAAAAGGCATTCGACCGTGTCCCTCGTGGTGTCCTGTGGGGGGTGCTCCGGGAGTACGGGATTGATGGTCCGCTTCTACGTGCCATTCGGTCCTTGTACAATCGAAGCAGGAGCCTGGTTCGCATTGCCAGCAGTAAGTCGAGCTTGTTTCCGGTGAACGTTGGCCTCCGCCAAGGCTGCCCTTTGTCACCGATTCTGTTCATAATCTTCATGGACAGAATTTCTAGGCGCAGTCAAGGTGTTGAGGGAGTCCAGCTTGGTGACCTTAGGATCTCGTCTCTGCTATTTGCAGACGATGTGGTCCTTATGGCCTCATCAGGCTGTGACCTTCAGCGTTTACTGGAGCGGTTTGCAGCTGAGTGTGAAGCTTCTGGGATGAGACTCAGCACCTCCAAATCCGAGGCCATGGTTCTCAGTCGGAAACGGGTGGACTGTACCCTCCGGGTTGGGAGTGAGGTCTTGCCTCAGGTGGAGGAGTTCAAGTATCTCGGGTTCTTGTTCACGAGTGAGGGAAGGTTGGAGCGTGAGATCGACAGACGGATCGGTGCAGCATCTGCAGTAATGCGGTCGCTGTACCGGACCGTCGTGGTGAAGAGAGAGCTGAGCCGGAAGGCAAAGCTCTCTGTTTACCGATCGATCTACGTTCCCACCCTCACCTATGGTCATGAGTTATGGGTCATGACCGAAAGAATGAGATCGCGGATACAAGCGGCGGAAATGAGTTTCCTTCGTAGGGTGGCTGGACTCACCCTAAGAGATAGGGTGAGGAGCTCGGCCATCCGGGAGGAGCTCAGAGTAGAGCCGCTGCTCCTTCACATCGAGAGGAGCCAGTTGAGGTGGCTCGGGCATCTAGTCCGGATGCCTCCCGGGCGCCTCCCTGGTGAGGTGTTTCGGGCATGCCCNTTGGTATACTCCCAGTGGAGCTGGAAGAGGTCGCCGGAGACCGGGAAGTCTGGACTTCCCTACTGAGATTGCTGCCCCCGCGACCCGGACCCGGATAAGCGGAAGAAAATGGAATGGATTTGGAATTTGGGAAGAAAAAATAAAATGGAATTTGGGGGGGGGGGGGAACACTCACATTAAAATGCAAAAATTGTGGGATTTCTATTTATTATTATTATCAAATAATTGCTTATATTTACAAAATTGACGTCCTTTTACACAGAAATACTGTAAGTATATGTTTTTTTAATTTATCATTACTCCTGGAAGTAAGATTTATGTCTACATGGGGAGGTGGGAGCCTTTTCGGATGAGCGAGCCGTGAAGGCAACATCTTTTAAAATGTATGTCTGTGAGAGCAATTATGAAAACGTAACCAGCCAGCGTCATTGACCCTGCTGTGTTGTTGTTCTACAGGAGATCTGGCAGCAGTTTAAGCGGGTTCAGCAACGAGACCGGATTGGACGACCAGTCAGTAAATGTGTGTTCTTTCTTATTTTATTCAAAGCAAATACAGAATTTGTTTTTCTTCCTTTCTGGTATGGTAACTCCTTATCTTCTGTCAGTTTGATGAGTTGTCAATGGCCTCCAGCCCAGAGTCCTCGCAATCCCTGGAGCCTGTCAGACAAAGGCGGACCCGCATCCCTGACAAGCCCAACTATTACCTTAACTTGTGGAGCATCATGAAGAACTGCATTGGAAAGGAGCTGTCAAAGATACCAATGCCTGTAAGACACCTTTGTACTGTTCTTGCAAGCACAGGAGCTTCAGCACCACTCCCATTCCCCTCCAGGTGAACTTCAACGAGCCTCTCTCCATGCTGCAACGTCTGTCTGAGGACCTGGAGTACTACGAGTTGCTGGACAAGGCGGCAAAGTGCCAGAGCTCACTGGAGCAGATGTGCTACGTGGCAGCCTTCACCGTTTCCTCCTACTCCACCACCGTCCACCGTACTGGAAAACCCTTCAACCCTCTGCTGGGAGAAACCTTCGAGCTGGATCGCTTGAGGGAGTGTGGCTACCGCTCCCTCTGTGAGCAGGTAACACGCCTTAACAACCTTGATGGTGGAATTTACTCAGTTAAAAAGTGCTTTCAGTAAGCCCTGCTAGGAACAACCTTTTTTAATGCTAATGAGCTGTTTTTCTCTCCGACTGTGTGTCTCTTAAGAAGCGCTCTTGAGTACTTAGTCCACTTTTTCACTTGTGCAGCGTAACAGGCGCCATACACGATATCACAGGGGTAGGCAAGCTATGGCTCGGGAGCCAGATGTGGCTCTTTTGATGACCACGCATGGCTTTCAGAAGTTTCTAAACACCAAAACATTTATTTATTTTAATTTAGTTTTTTCTTAAAATATATGTCTCGCTTTACAACAGGGGTGTTGAAAGTGTGGTCCGAGTGGTTTTATCGGCCTGCCGCACATTCTGAAAATGCAGTTTAACAAAAAACTTAAGAAAATGACAAAATGGAAAAAAATCAGCAGTAAAATTATGAAAATAAAGTCCAAATATTAGGAGAAAAAAGTTGTAATGTAACCCAAAAAGTTGTCATTTTTGGAAAATTAGGTTACTCGAAAAGGTTACAATTTTAGGAGAATAAAGTCATAATTATGAGAAATGTTGGAAAAAATGGAAACAAAAAAAAACCGGCCGAAATTGAAAACATTGCTGTAATTTTACGAGTAGAAAGTCAAAGTATTAAGGGCAAAAACCATCACAATTTAATGAGAATAAACTTTTAAAAGTCGTTATATTATGAGAAGCAAACAAAACAATATGAAGTTGTAATTTTTGGAATATTAGGTTGGGGAAAAGTTTATATGATACTGTGGGAATAAAGTCCTAATATCACACTTCGATGTATTATTTTTGCTTCATAATGTATAATGTTGTTTTTTTGCTGACATTTTAAAGTAAAGCATGACAGGAATCACAGTGTTAGAAATAACATTCCTAATATAAAACCTTCTTAGCACTTTCATCCATCCAATTCACAGACTAATCACTAATTATGAAGTCATTACTTGCTTAAAAATGCACACTTTTAGTTGTAATCACTGTTAAAAAAAATAGGTTGAGGCTCTCACGGAAAAACATTTGAAAATATGTGACTTTCACGACTCTCGTAGCCCAAAAGGTTCCGGACCCCTGCCATTATATCACGTAAAATTAAAGTATTTCTGTCCCCTTGGGGGGGCATGGCTACAGAGGATAGGGGCTCTATTTGAAGTTTATTGTCTTGAAAATGTCATATGTAATCTATGCAAAAATATATTTTCATACTTACAGAATAGAAAATGTGTTTACAATCTTTTATGTATGTGTTTTTTTTAAACATTATTGGAGTTCTCTAGGCATGAAATGACACCCCTATAGTCACCTTTTACATTTTATTACATGATATAGTAGAAAATAAGGTATTAAACATAAATAAGATAGTATAAACTCACCCGTTAATGGTTTGTGGTTGTTTTTTTTTACTGGACACCATTACAATGCACTGATTTATTATAATGGCAGCTTTAACTTGCATTACTCAGATTACCCAATGGAGTAGACATAATATTATAATAACCAAACACCCAGTGGCCAATGTAGACCACAGAACAGTGCTACGTTCACAATTAGCTATTGTGGGGGCATGGGAGGCAAGGGGTTACTGCAGACCTGCCAACATGTACAAATGTAGTGTACTCAACATTAAATTTGACTTACATTTGTATGCTTCACTGCTGTCCATTTTGCTGCATCGTCCTGGTTTCAGTCTGCAGTTTGAGCTGTACAGTGCAGTAAAATAAAGAGTTTGTCAGTAATACATTTTTGAAAACCCACTATGGAGTGAGGGAGCAATGTTCGAACTTCGATGTAGTGCACCGAAAACTCATGCATAATGCTTATAAAAGTGACCGTTGCACCTCTCAGGTCAGCCACCACCCGCCCGCCGCAGCCCACCACGCCTTTTCCGAAAAAGGCTGGACTCTCAGACAGGAAATCACCTTGGCCAGCAAGTTTCGGGGGAAATATTTGTCCATCATGCCGCTGGGTGAGTATATACTGGAGATAGTGGTGTTAAAAGTGTTTGCTCCCTTCCTGATATTTATTTGTTTGCATGTTTGTGCTGTGGAGGAATTTTTTGCTCACTCATCTTTGCAGAATTGTTGTAATTCAGGCACATTGGAGGGTTTTTCAGAATGAAGCGCCTTTTTTAGGTCATGCCAGAACATCTCAATAGGATTCAGGTTAGGACCTTGACTGGGCCACTCCAAAGATGTCATTTTGTTTTCCTCAGCCATTCAGAGGTGGACTTGCTTGTGTGTTTTGGATCATTGTCCTTCTGTAGAACCCAAGTTTCAGCTCGAGCTCGCAAACAGACGGCCGGACATTGTCCTTCAGGAGTATTCGATAAACAGCAGAATTCATGGTTCCATTTATCACAGCAAGTCTTCCGGGTGCTGAAAGCATCAATACAGCCCCAGAACGTCACACTACTACCACCACATTTTACTGTTGGTATGATGTACGGTGCTGTGCTGTCAGTGACTCATATTTAAATTTCTTTAATGATTTGAAACATTGAAATGTGACAAACCGGAAGGGGGCAAACACTGTGTAACGTATGTGTGTTGTATGTGCATACAGGGGGTATATTCATTGCATCTCTGCTTAGGGTCAATCCAGTGCATGTTTGCCAAGAGCAACAACCATTACTCTTGGAAGAAAGTCACCACAACCATACACAACATTATTGTGGGCAAGTTATGGATCGATCAGGTACCGTACGAGCCGATGCTAATTGGATTTGTTTGAAAAGGGTGTAGCTCTTTGTGCAGGGTTTCTTAAAATACAAGTTTTCTCTCTCCAGTCAGGGGAGATCGACGTGGTCAACCACAAGACGGGGGATCACTGCCACCTCAAGTTTGCTCCCTACAGTTACTTTTCCAGAGATGTGCCAAGAAAGGTCATTCACCACACAAGTGAAAAAATAATCCCAATTGTTAAAATGAATTACTTTAAGGGACAACTTCTTTTCCAGCCAAATTGTTTTCTGTCTATATGTGTATTTTGATTATGTTCTGTTCTGTTTATTTTGTGTGGCTCGAAATAAAGAGCCAATCATTTTTGTGCCGTAGGTGACGGGCGTGGTGACAGACAAGGACGGAAAGGCGCATTATGTGCTGTCGGGCACCTGGGATGAGAAGATGGAGTTTTCCAGGATCATGCAGAGCAGCAGGAGCGAGAACAACGCGGAGGGCAAACAGAGAACCGTCTACCAGACTCTCAAAGCCAAAGAAATATGGAGGAAGAACCCGTTGCCGTACGTTTGCTTTTGGCAGAGTTCAAGCGGAACATGTTGCCGTATAATCAACTTGTGTCTTACCGCAGAGAAGGCGCAGAAACCATGTACTTCTTCTCCTCGCTGGCCCTGACGCTCAATGAGCCTGAAGAGGGTGTGGCGCCTACCGACAGCCGACGGCGGCCCGACCAGCGGCTGATGGAGGACGGGCACTGGGATGAGGCCAACGCTGAGAAACAGAGGCTGGAGGAGAAGCAGCGGACGGCCCGCCGGGAGAGGGAGAGGGAGGTGGTCAAGGCGGCCCATGCATCAGAGGAGGGTAAGACAAGGCGCCATTTTTTTTGGACCCACACTTCTTCATCAGTCTTTGCCTTGTATATTCTATCTTATCGTCTTTTTGTGAACACAAAGCTTCCACCCGGGAACCAAGCACTGACTTACCTTTAAAAAGCAAGTACTCACCTCCTCTCCATGCCTTGTCTTCTACGTGCTCTTTCTTTGATTGCGCTGTCCTCACCTCCTCACGTTTCACCTTCTAGCTGATGCGGACGAGACCGCAACTGAAAGCAGTGACGTTTCTGATGAAAGCAAGTATCATACGTATCATGTAACATGAATGTTAGGTGTGCCATGTAACATTTAGACCAGGGGTGTCCAAAATGCAACCCAGGGGTCAATTGTGGCCCTCGGCTGTTTTTTATTGGCCTGCGGCGCCATGTAAAAATAAGGTTTAAAGAAAAAACTTATGAAATAATAAACAGAAAAAAAATGCAACAACAAAAAAAGCAGCAGTAATTTTACAAGAATAAAGTCAAAATAGCACGTGAAAAAATTAGTAGTACAAGAAAAAAAAACATATTATTATGAGTAAAAAGAAATAGTTGTGTAAAGGATTTATAATAAAAGCTTTCAATAAGAGCTTTTTTTTTAATTAGTCCTAATATGAGACACAAGCAAAACAAGAAAAAACACCTGGTTTTGCAAGAATTAGGTCAAAATATTAAGTCATATTTCAATGAGAAGAAGACAATTAGGATGATATTAATTATGTATATTTTAATATATTAATGTTTTGAAAAAGATAATGTCATTTTATTTGCATACTGTTTAAATATGAAAGAAATTAGCTTTATTAAAAAAAAACAAGTTATATATTTGAAATTATATTTGTAAGGAACTATATTTGAAACCAGCAAATTGATATAATGTTGTAATTTTTAAGGTTATAATATTATGGAAGTAAAATCATATTACGAAATGGAAACTTGCTAAGATCATTTAAAAAGAATATTTGTGGGGGAAAAACAGGAGAAATGAGAGGGAGGAGCCAAGCTGTTACTAATAACAGGCTTTTTCACCTACATGACAAGTACGAGTACTTTTCTTCTTGAAGTACAATAACTCCTTAGTAGGGATGCTCCGATCAGGGTCTCATGCTGCCAATTCCGATACCGATCATCCATGAGTGGGATCGGCCGATTACGATCACAAGGAATACCTATACATTATTCAATTTATTTGTGATGAGTGCTTTTGGCCAGGGCCGCCGTTTGGCAATTCCTCTCATTAAACAACAAGGCGCTTTCATCTTTCACCATGCGGCCCTAGAAAATTGAAAGAAATATTTGGACACCCCTGCTTTAGACATTTCCGTGGTAGTAGTTTCTCTCTTTAGGCCAGGAAAAATGCTCTCCCTTCAGTTTTGGTTATTGTAATCTGTTTGGACTACAGAATTGACCGTAAATGCTCTAATTATAGCTGGCCATTTCTTTCCATACACTCCTCTCACACTTACACATGCACTATACTGTACATTATTGGGTAAAAGACGCAGTTACACAACATCACGTCTTAGCACAGCATCTTCCTGCTGGAAAATGTCGAGTAAATTGGTGTGCGAGACAGCGCCGCCTGCTGGACGGTAGTGGGAATGTTGCCCTACTTTCTAGAACTGATGATAACTTTTGGAAACTTCCCTTGCCAACAATGGCCAAATGTTCTCCACTGGATTGAGGTCAGTCCAAAAGAGTGAGCTTATTCCTCTAGAACTCCATTATGAAGTGCAGCGTTGAAAAAGCCATTCATTACCACACAAACAAGGGCCTTTCAATCATGAGGGATGCCCCCCCGCAACAGCTTTACATAGCCCTCTGTCGTTTGACGCCCCTGCACAACCTGAAGTGCCACTCTTCCATTGAAGGATCAATGAGGATGGCGCTCCCTCCACTGTGCCGTGTAGAAACCATCTCAGGTGGGGATCTTCTTGTAATGCCAGTAATGTTGGAAGCCATCATGATGGATCAGAGAATAAAACTTTCTTTAACCTTTCGAGCTTTCCTGCAAATTCCAAACACCCAAATTTGTGGCTTTGAAGGAGACAAGGTCTCTGAAGATCTTTTGATCTGTCTTAAAAGCATCTTTTGCAAAAGTCGTCTGATGTTATTGGACTGCACTTGACACCAGTAACAACCATCATTTGGGTTGAGATTGGTCCCCTGTCTTGATGGACAGCCACCGAGATCCTCCGGCTCAGAGCCGGTGACATTTTTTTCTTCAGTTCCACCGGGAGGAGGCCAAGGTGTTTGTAGGCCCGCTGTGAGACATAATCCCTTCGCCGTGTCCTAGGTCTACGCCTACCACATGACCGATGACCTGCGGCCAAGGGTGTCCTGGTGCCCTAGTGCTGTTTTGTCGACTGTAACCCACAGTCACTGTTTACATAGTTATGGTCTAAATTAAGCATTTTCAGTGTTCCATTGAAGTAAAATTGTTACAGGAAGTAAAAAAAAACATGAACTCTCCCAATGTCAACGAGTGTGAGTCTGTATTACATCTTATAAGTAAAATTTTCTGTTATTATGTTATATTAGGTAATAGGAGTGTAAAGGCGACTTTAGGGGTGCTTTTTTATTTCTAGAGGGCTCTAATAATGGTAAAAGCAGCGATACACAGGTTTTCTATGCTCTATGCCAATCATAATTAGCAATGCTAATCATAATTAGGAATAAGTGTCACTTGCCCGCACGGTGGGTGAGCGGTTAGCACATTGGCCACACAGTCAGGAGATCTGGAAGACCTGGGTTCAAATCTCCGTTGGGCATCTCTGTGTGGAGTTTGCATGTTCTCCCCGTGCGTGTGTGGGTTTTCTCCGGGTACTTCGGTTTCCCCCCACATTCCAAAAACATGCATGTTAGCTTCATTGGCCGCTCTAAATTGTCCATCAGTATGAATGTGAGTGTGAATGTTTGTTTGTCTATATGTGCCCTGCGATTGACTGGCGACCAGTCCAGGGTGTACCCCGCCTCTCGCCCAAAGTCTGCTGGGATAGGCTCCAGCATCCTCGTGACCCTAATGAGGAATGAAAGTGTCACTTGCAAAAATCCAAAGAGAAAGCAGAAAAACATCCTCATTTGACTGTTTTGCTTTAGATGTGGGTGTCAAACTGGTGCCATGGAGGGCCGAGACACTGCAAGTTTTTTCTCCAGCCGGTCACTGCAGCAGGTGATTTTAATGATCAACACCTCCTTCAATTTGAGGGAAGGAGCCCTCATCAATTAAAGCACCTGCTTTAGTGACCGGCTGGCAAGAAAACCCGCAGTGTCTCGGCCCTCCATGGCACCAGTTTGACACTTCTGCTTTAGATGGTACATTGCTTTGCAGTACACACCAATGCGGACCCTTAGCCGACAACATCCGACTCCCCTCCCTCCTCCTGGTCCTCCTCTTCTTCCTCACGTGTGCCATCACTCGCCTGCTCGCCATTTCATTTAATGCTGTCTTTCATCCGCCATTTTTTGTTTCCCTTCATTATCCTAGCCTCTCACGGAGAATCGCCCGCACTCTGTCAAAGCAAGTATCCTTCACTTAACAGCTAGTCAAAAAACAACTGTTGATCATGTTTCTCTGTTTCTTAGTGGAAGACGGTGAAGGTTCTCGCGGAGTCCCCCCCAAAAGCAAGTAACATAGATAGATGTATGAGTATAGAGTAGATCTGTAGCTGCATAGTAGTACGTGTAAGAGCAAATCACCCGTTGATGCTGCCGTACCATTTCTTTCCTTTTCACACTGGAGGAGTAAGATTGCGTGGCAATTTCCCACCTTCAGGCATCCTGTATTTCCGGAGCTGGGACGCTCCCCATGTGTGGAAGGGTATTCCACGATGCCGGGACAAGCTTGGGAGGTTTTTGACGCTGCAAACGTCTGAATTGTCACTGTGTGAAAGCGCACACTGGCATTGTCGGGTTCTGCCTGAAGGGCATGGGCCTCTCACGGTGAAGCGAGTTATTAATTCATTGTCAAAGTGCACATAATCGTGGCAATATTACTCCGCTTTACCGGGTTCTGTGCAAAATGCCAGGCTTTGGCTCAGACGTAGTGATTTATAGCAGAAAACCGGCGTGAAATTATGACAGTTTGAGTTGGCCAAGAGCCCGGTGGCCTTTTGAGGCTCCAGGGATGTCCAATAACAAACTCCCTTGTTTGCCCCTCCCAGCCCCCCACCCGGACAGCCACCAGGCGCTGTGGTTTGAGAAGATCGACGACGCCACATCAGGAGAGACCCTGCACGTCTACAAAGGGGGCTACTGGGAGACCAAGGACAGCGGCGCGTGGGACATGTGCCCGGACATCTTCTGACGGACACGCCCTCGGCGGGCGTGAAGACGGCGCGTCGAGGCGTGCGCTCGACATCAAACCGAGCGCCATCTTTTTGTGCTGCTTTTTCAGCAGACTTCCCTTTCAGGATGCGATTGTGTGTTTTCCAAATCCCACGTACACGGTGGGAACACCAAGCACACGAGGTTGAAGTAACGCCGCTCTCGCTTTAGCGCAGTCCATCCATCCGTTCTCTATGCTGCCTATCCTCGTTACAGTCGCGGGGGTAAGCTGGAGCCCATCCCAGCTGACTTTGGGGCGAGAGGCAGGGTACGCCGTGGACTGGTGGCCAGCCAATCACCGGGCAGAGAAGCAACCGTTCACACTCGCATTCATAGAAATTATCCTGACATGGCAAGCTTTAGCACCGATCATCCATTACATGCATGAAGGCTGAAAGCTCCAAATGATTTGTGACTTTTTATGTGTTGGATTTCAGCTTGAAAAGACACCAGAATGTGACAAAAGAATCCATATTCGTATCATTTCATATCATTTGTCCTATGTGGTGGTGTAAACGTGTAGTGCCCACGACACAGAAAATAGTTTTAAGAGTAACAATCAAAAATCAGCAAATATTTAGTACAAATATTACAAAAAAAGTTGTGACTGGGATACCCCTGGTATAGCCGACCAGTTAAGTACGAGGAACCAGAAGACTTTAGGGCAAGTGCAGCAGCCTGAGAAAAATGAAGACATATTTAGTCAAACCAGTTAGGATTGAAGGCCAAATGAAATAACTTGCAGTTCCTGTGTTGAGTGTAAAAAGCGGGGAACATTCAAACACGGAAAACCCGACTTTAAAACCCCCCGCTCTACTGTAGCTTATGCTAGGAGTCGCCAGGATCGTTTAGAATGGTGCAAAGATTGTTTCCTCACAATTGTCCCATCGGGTGAGGGATTGGAATCATTGTCAACCTGTAAAAAAAGGAATGAAAGCAACGCATACAACTTCTTGTTGTCTTTTGCCTTGTTTTTGATGTCATCTCCAGCAAGAAGAGAAAATGGACAGTTTGCCTTGAAAGGTTATCTCATACAAACATCTGTGAAGCTATTGCATTCCCCGACATGAAACACTAGTTTTATAACAGTCCTCTTTTCAGTTTCCACCATTTTTCTTAAAAAAACAAAAAACAAAGGATCTCGTGCTGGAGTCTATGTGACATCCTTTTTTGTCCCCTATTTAAAAAATGGAACAAGAGGCTTTAGGTGATTTCCACTGCTAGTTTGAACTCCTAAACCGGCGACACGGGCCCATGAACAGACCGGACGGTGTAGTTCATGTTTTCCACCGCTAGTTTGAACTCCTAAACCGGGGACACGGGCCCATAAACAGACCGGACGGTGTAGTTCATGGTTGCCACCGCTAGTTTGAACTCCTAAACCGGGGACACGGGCCCATAAACAGACCGGACGGTGTAGTTCATGGTTGCCACCGCTAGTTTGAACTCCTAAACCGGGGACACGGGCCCATAAACAGACCGGACGGTATAGTTCATGGTTGCCACCGCTAGTTTGAACTCCTAAACCGGGGACACGGGCCCATAAACAGACCGGACGGTATAGTTCATGGTTGCCACCGCTAGTTTGAACTCCTAAACCGGGGACACGGGCCCATAAACAGACCGGACGGTATAGTTCATGGTTGCCACCGCTAGTTTGAACTCCTAAACCGGGGACACGGGCCCATAAACAGACCGGACGGTGTAGTTCATGGTTGCCACAGCTAGTTTGAACTCCTAAACCGGGCACACGGGCTTATAAACAGACCGGACAGTATAGTTCATGGTTGCCACCGCTAGTTTGAACTCCTAAACCGGGGACACGGGCCCATAAACAGACCGGACGGTATAGTTCATGGTTGCCACTGCTAGTTTGAACTCCTAAACCGGGGACACGGGCCCATAAACAGACCGGACGGTATAGTTCATTAACATGGTCGATATTTTTTCTCTTCATAGGTTAAGTCAGTGGTTTTCAAACTGGGGTGAGGTTCCCCTTAGGGGGCCCAGCGTTATGACAGGGGCTACCACGGACACTTCATTATTACCATATTTTTCAGGCGGGTGGAGGGGTGGTGCAAAAAAAATTCCACTGTGTTTAAAATACGTAAAAATTGATTCCCAACCCTGATGTTGTGAAAAATTTTCCACAGAGATGCTGGTTATACTAATACTGAGACTTGAACATGGTGGTGATGCACCTTGTACATTTTGACTGTTAGGCAAAGAATGCTCCCATCAGGGTTTTATGTTGCCGATTCCGATCATCCACAAAATCCCCCGATACCGGTCACATGGAATAATCGTACATTTTTACATTTTTCGTACATATTTATTTATGAGTGTCATTGGCAAGGGGTGACGTGTCATGATAATTCCAAGGTCCCCTGACTGAAAATCCAAACTAGAAAATCTGTTGTGAAAAAAAACCATAGATTTGATTTTCCTATATTCCTGTATAACAAATATTGCAATCTACTAGTCTGATTTCTGCTACGTTTCCTTGCATTGCTCCCCACAAGACTCCACGCTTGTGTGTACGGCAGCAGTCCCGCCTCCGCCCACTGAGACAAAGGCTACATGTTCACACTTCGATGCGGTGCCCAGTTCTGATTTTTTTTTGTTCAAATTCTTTTTTTTTTTTTTTTACGTAGGTGTTTACATGACCTTGCCAGATCTTGTGACACGCCCATTAAATTCTTATCTCCCAATTCTGTGTGTGAAAAATGTGCTATAGTTGTAATATACTGTACATCTCTGTGTAGTCCATTTCCTCAAACCATCACAATAGTTATTAACAAAAAAATAAAAATCTTCCATCCATCCATTTTCTTCTGCTTATCTGAGGTCTTTAGGTCTTAATCCTAAAACCTTTGTGTAATTAAGGTTGTTAATTACACTGGGGTGCAGTACCTGTCAAAATCATCCCCAAATAGAAAATATGTATTGATAGCTTTTAGCAGGACAGAACAAACGTATCATTGTTCATGCTTTATTATTTTTACACATTGTACACAACATACTGTCGTGACATGAAGAATATGTTTGAAATAATCTGATATGTCATTACAATTATTTATTCATTTTCTATACCGCTTATCCTCATTAGGGTCATTAGGTGAGGATGTTTTTCTGCTTTCTCTTTGGATTTTTGCAAGTGACACTTTCATTCCTCATTAGGGTCACGGGGATGCTGGAGCCTATCCCAGCTGCCTTTGGGCGAGAGGCGGGGTAGGCCCTGGACTAGTCGCCAGTCAATTGCAGGGCACATACAGACAAACAAAGACATACAAACATTCACACTCACATTCATACTCTAATGGACAATTTAGAGCGGCCAATGAAGCTAACATGCATGTTTTTGGAATGTGGGAGGAAACCGGAGTACCCGGAGAAAACCCACACACAAACGGGGAGAACATGCAAACTCCACACAAAGATGCCCAACGGAGATTCCAACCCTGAACCTCCTGACTGTGAGGCCAATGTGCTACCCACTCGAACACCGTGCGGCCCTCATTACAATTAATATTCATATATTAGTATCAATTTGCTTTTTAAAAATAATTCAAAAATTACTTTCATTAACGTTCATATTTTTAGCATCATTGCATGCACGCCATACCAAGCTATCATTTGAAGTATGAGTTGTGAGTGTTCAACAGCCTTATCTAGCTCTGCGTGCGCTTTAACAGTGAGGACTGAAGGCTGAAAGAACTCGAGACTGTGACAGTGCCTTCCTAACAAAACACTTCTCATTTTCAAGTTTAGCACAGGGGTGTCCTGGTGGCCATTTGTGGCCCGCAGCTATTTTTTAACTCTGCAAAAATAATTTAACAAGAAAATAACAACAGCAAATGTTATATTGATAATATTCATCAGTTTATATGTACTATTGTGGTCACTATAGGCAAAGTAGGTATCCCGTAAGGCAGGGGTCTCAAACTCAACTTACCTTGGGGCCGCTGGAGGCAGAGTCTGGCTTTAAATTAAAAACATTTTAAAATCCAATCTTCTCAAATGTCTTTTTTTATTTATTAACACAAAATAAGATAAACAAGGACACTGGTGTAAAGAAGTTGTGTGCAGAACTAGTAATAATGATCAGTTTTTCACTCACTGAAAAATGTTTCTCTGTTTGCATCAAGCACGGTTCATGTCACACCCCTGAGAGCCATATACCCCACCGTGATTGGTAGGTACGTCAAGCTCCACACACAACACTGTAAAAACTGCCATTCATATAAAAGTTGAGGGCCGCACTAACATTAAACTTTAATATTAGGGTGGGGGCCACATAATATCATCTTGCAGGCCGCAGGTTTGAGACCCCTGCCCTAAGGGGTAGAATTGGGATTCAGCCTTTATACAGGGCACATGTGTCAAACTCGTGCAAGATTTTCCTACCAACCAGTTCCTCCAGCAGGTGATTTGATTCATGAGCTCCATCCCTCAAAGTGAAGATGGTGTTGATCATTAAAATCACCTGAAAGAAAACCTGCAGTTTCTCGGCCCTCCATGGCACAAGTTTGACACCCCCGAGCTAAGTCATTCATGGAAGCAGACCTATTATCATTCACACACATCACCTTTGAAAAACAGTGATGGATATTTTTGAGAAATTCACTGTCCTGACTATGAATCTCGTGTCAGGGGATTCAACCTTGATATCATGATTAGAAAAAAAAATCAATATGCCAGCTAATAACATTGTGTCAGCATAATAACAAAAACCAAGCTCCGGGCCGAAAGAACCCGTGACCACACTACTGGTTTACAGTCACAGTTAAAACTATGTTCACTATTATTTACATTTTAGTAAATGAAATGTCCTTATTACCTGAGGTGCAGCATCAATAAGTCCCACTTATAGAAGCATTAGTCATCTACTGTGGTGGCAGACCTCTTGCGTTGCTGGCAACACAGCTGAGTGGTCCAAAGTTATGTTCCTTGATGCATTTCCCTTGGAAATCAAAGTCCCATAGTCTGGAAGAGGAGAAGGGAGCTACAGAATCCATGTTGCCTGAGGTCCAGTGTAAAATTTCCATAGTCAGTGATGGTTTGGGGTGCCGTGTTTTCTGAGGTCCAAGATCAGTGCAGACGTCTACCAGGCGGTTTTACAGCACTTCTTGCTTCCCCCTGTTGACCAACTTCATGGGGATGCAGATTTCATTTACCAACAGGACTTGGCACCTGCACACAGTGCCCAACCTACCAGTACCTGGTTTAAAGACCATGGTATCTGTCCTTAATTAGAAAACCCACCTGACCACCACCGCATAGAAAATCCACAGGGTTTTGGGGTCAAGAGAAAAATGCGATACTGTACAACAGACCCAACAATGATAATTTTGAATGATTGGTTTGTCCAAAACAGGGAAGTTTGTAAACCTTGAAATGATCCTTGATGAGGTTTATACATTGGCTGATGACGTTTTTTATATTGGTATTTCTATTTCATATGTGGAGGAAGGGGTTGAGATGAAGGAGAAGGACTAAGGCAGGGGTCCCAAACTCATGCCATGGAGGGCCAAGACCCTGCAAGTTTTTTTTTCCAGCCGGTCACTACAGCAGATGATTTTTCATCATCAACACCTCCTTCAATTTGAGGGAAGGAGCTCATCAATTAAAGCACCGGCTGGAAAGAAAACCTGCAGTGTCTCCATGGCACGACTTTGACAGCCCTGACTTAGCTCATTCAAAGATATTGACAAGGTGAGATGCAGAAATATGAGGATATTTACAATCGCAATTATTATGTTGGAATTTTGTATTCCACAGGCTTTGTCTCTGAAGATGAATGGTCCTCAGTAGTGACCGGTAGGAGGGACGGAGGCGTACTTACGCCAGGCTGCGCATGGCACAAAATTGCAAAATGTGCCTAAAACACGCCCCATTGGCGAGGCGCAGGCAATGCGAGGGTGCGCCTCGCCTGCGCCTAGTCTATGAAATTAGAGCCCAATATCTTACTATCCTTTTTTTATCAATAATAATTACTAGTTTGGGTAAATACTGTGTACTAGAGTCAAACATGCTTGAATTCAACCTTTAGGGTGTGTACTTAGCCAAACTACTAATTATTATTTTTAAGAAAAGATAGTAAGATCCATCCATCCATTTTCTTCTGATTATCCAAGGTCGGGTCGCGGGGGCAGCAACCTAAGCAGGGAAGCCCAGAGGTCCCTCTCCCCGGCCACTTCGTCTAGCTCTTCCCAGCGGATGCCGAGGCGTTCCCAGGCCAGCTGAGAGACATAGTCTCTCCAACGTGTCCTGGGTCTTCCCCGAGGCCTCCTACCGGTTGGACGTGCCCTGAACACCTCCCCAGGAAGGCGTTCGGGAGGCATCCTAACCAGATGCCCGAGCCATCTCATCTGACTNCGAGCCACCTCATCTGACTTCTTTCAATGCGGAGGAGCAGCGGTTCTACTCCGAGTCTTTCCCGGATGACAGTGCTTCTCACCCTATCTCTAAGGGAGAGCCCAGCCACCCTGCGGAGAAAACTCATTTCGGCCGCTTGTACCCGCAATCTTGTCCTTTCGATCACTACCCAAAGCTCCTGACCATAGGTGAGGGTAGGAACGTAGATCGACCGGTAAATCGAGATAGTAAGATATTGGGCTTTAATGTCGTAGACTTAGGTGCAATGTCGTAGACTGTCGCCGAGTAGGGGCAGGCGAGGCGCACCTTCGCCTTGCCTGCACCTAGTCGCCAGTATGCGAGCATTTGATCACACTACCAGACCCAATTACACCCTTTTCACTCCAGTTATAGGTGATACAACACTGCCAACAATATTTGTTTACTGTAACTGAACTGTTCCTGAACCTGCTGGTTCTCTTCCTGAGGCACCTATAGCGCCTCTTGGAGGGGAGGAGCTAGAACAAGGTATGGGCAAGATGAGAGGAGTCTTTGAGTATGCTACGCGCCCGTCGTAGGCATCGCTTCTTCTAGACATCCTCAAGTGAAGTCCTTGTGATGCGGTGGGCGGTTTTCCACCCTGTGCAGTGCTTTGCGGTCTGCGACAGAACAGTTTCCATACCGTACTGTGAACAGTTGGTAAGGATGCTTTCAATTGCGCAGCGGTAAAAGTTGACCAGAATGGAAGCATAGAAGTTGTTCTTCCGCAGGGTCCTCAAGAAGAACAGGCGATGATGGGTGTTCTTAACCAGGCTGGAGGTGTTAATGGTCCAGGACAGGTCCTCTGAGATGTGCAACCCGAGGAACTTGAAGCTGGAGACACATTCAACAGCCATGTCGTTAAGGTGGATGGGCACACGTGTCTAACTCTTCTCCTACCTGAAGTCTAAAATGAGCTCCTTTGTCTTGCTTGTATTCAGGAGGAGGTTATTGTCAGCGCACCATGCAGCTAAGTGCTCAACCTCTGCCCTGTAGTCAGACTCATCATTGTGATTCAGTGATAAGTGAATAAGTGATGAGTCCAATCACCGTGGTGTCATCTGCAAACGTTATGATGGAGTTGGATCCCTACATAGGTGTGCAGTCATGGGTGAAGAGGGAGTGGAGGAACGGGCTCAGCACACAGCCCTGCGGTGCACCAGTGTTGAGTGTGATAGTAGTGGAGCAGTTCTGGCCAAACTGGGGTCTGCTGGTCCGAAAGTCCATGATCCAGGTACCGAGGGAGTTACTGATTCCAAGTTCTCCAAGTTTAATGATAAGCTTGGAGGGAATGGCGCTGTCGAATGCTGAACTGAAATCAACAAACAGCATTCTTGCATAAGTGTTGTTCTCCTCCGGGTGAGAGAGCAGCGCTGTAGATACAGCATCCTCTGTGCTCCTATTGCTGCGATAGGCAAACTGATGTGGGTCCAATGTGGGGGGTAGGCATGTTTTGAGGTAAGCCGGGACTAGCCGCATTCATCACAATGGCGGTGCGTGCTACAGGGCGGTAGTCGTTCAGGCACGTCAAGGAGGAGTGTTTTGGCACTGGCACAATGGAGGTGGTCTTGAAGCCTGGGCAAGGGACAGTTTGAATATGTCTGTGAACACCCCTGCGAGCTGTTCAGCACAGGCTCTGAGTACCCGCCCTGGAATGCCATGGGAGTGTGAGGGACTGGTTGGCCTTAGAGGGTTTGGATTTGATGCTTTTTTCCATGTTGACCTTGTCAAAACGGGGATAGAAGTCATTCAGCTCATTGAGGTAGGACACATCCATAGCTGTCGGTGAGGTGGTGCTGGTTTTGTAACCTGTGACGGCCTGAATGCCCTGCCACGTGCGTCGGGGGTCGGAGTTGACAAAGCGTTCCTCCACCTTCAGCTTGTATTCAAGCTTGGACTTTTTGATGCCCCTTTGCAAGTCGGCTCTGGAATTGCTGTAGGACTGTGCGTCTCCTGTTGCGAGCCTTCAGCAGAAGCCGCACTTCCCTGTTCATCCGTGGCTTCTGATTAGGGTATGTGGTGATCTGTTTTTACGTGGTCACACTGTCAATAGTGGTGTTGATATATTCCAGTACACTGTGTGAGTAGGAGTCAATATTTGTGTCAGAACCGCAAGTAGCCTGAGAAGCAAACTGACTCCAGTCTGTGTCTTTGAACCTCGCCTGAAGTAGAGAGTCCACCCCCGCCGGCCCCACTATGATGGTGTTCACTGGTGGCGTCGCACGATTGATGAGTGGTAAGTACTTGGGCATAAGAAACAAAGAAAGGTGATCAGACTGTCCCGGGTGGGGGAGGGGTGTAGCTTTGTAGGCTCCAGCAATGTTTGTGTAGACATGATGCACAGTTTTGTCTCCTCTGGTTAGGCAGGAGACATGCTGCTGGAACTTTGGAACTATAAGCAGCTGTTATATAGTCGAGGTGAACTCCCTCGGCAGATGGAACGGTCTGCACTTAACCATGAGAAACTCAAGGTTGGTGGAACCGTGTCACCCAACAATGACGGAGTTCGTGCACCAAGCCTTGTGGCCATAGCTGCACCCCCGCCTCTTGTCTCACCCTGAACATAAAAGACTGTGTGGTCGGATCCCAATAGTCTCTTGTTCTTTCTACTTTCTTTGTTCGTTGTTGTCCTAAATCATGTATTTTGGTACGACGACCGTTTTGATTAGAAACAAACCGAACAAACTTGACGAGCTGCCTCCAAGAATCTTTTGTTTACTGTCCCCATAAACGTATACTCCTTTGCTGACCTCACTTTGGAAACATCCTTTTTCTGGGCCTGCAGAAAATTTTTGTTTAATTTGAGGACGTGCCCAGCTACCACTTGCTGTAATTCAGTGGTTCCCCAACTTTTTCTGCAGCCCCCCCCCCTTTGGGAGGTGAAATGAATTTATGAATTTCTGAAACATGTTTGTGGTAGCCCCCCCGTCATAACGGCGGGTGCCCCCTAGGGGCCACGTCCCCCCCCCCAGTTTGAAAACCACTGCTGTAATTCAACATCCCGTGGGATAGAGTCAGTTCAAATTCACTCATCCATTGAATCCACTGAATTGAAATGGATACTTTTACTCATTTTGACGCATTTTTTGTCATTTGCTGGTGTCTTTTGGGTTATAAACGCACGTTTTCCACGGGCGGGCTGCACACTGTCGTTCATTTTACATTAACCCAAACGATCTTTTTCCTGCTGACTCATTGGACCGTTGCTGTGCTTGGAGCTTCAGTGATGGTTAACAGGCAGACCGACGTGTGAAATATTAATGGACTACACGGTATTTGTCATGTCACCTTGAAGTAATACATGTTACACAGTACATGCTACAAATGTATTGGTCGTAGTACAGATGTTGCCCAAAAATACATTCAGGAACGCTCTAGATAGATCGATACAGATTGACAGAGACTAACAAACCGGTTTAAGTTTTCCACCCCTGATAAAAAAATTTCAAGACCTCTTGGAAATTGGAAGAATTTTGCATCGCATCTTAAGGATGTTCTAAGCGGAGCTTCAACATGCAAAAATAAGCAATGGCAGTGAGACAAAACAATTGCGAAAGGAATTTAGGCTCAATTCAAGTGAAATGGGCTTTTCATCAGCTGATCAAAAGTTAAAGACCACAGCTACTTGGCAAACAAGTTACTAGTAGGTGCAGTAGATTCTCAAAAAACAAACAAAACCCAGCATTAATGATATGCACACACTGAAGGTTGTGCAATTGGGAAATTAGCTGAAAGGGGTGTGTTAAAAAAATAGCAGTGTGGCTTTCAATCAGTGATCAATGTAAGGATGAAATCAGCACTTGTTGAAACCAGAGTCAAGGGAAAGAAAACGGAGGACAGCTATCAAAATTGATTCAAGTATAATTAGAATGGCAAAGACTCGGTCAATGATCAGCTCCAGGATAATCAAAGACAATCTGGAGTTACCTGTAAGTACTGTGACAGTTAGAAGACGTCTGTGTAAAGCTAACCTATTTGCAAGAATCCCCCACAAAGTCCCTCTGTTAAAAAAAAAAGGCAAGTGCAGAAGAGGTTACAAGAACACATCAACCGGCCTAAAGAGAAACGGAGGAACATTTTGTGGGCTGATGAGAGTAAAAGTGTTCTTTTTGGGTCCAAGGGCCGCAGACAGTTTGTGAGACGACCCCCAACCTCTGAATTCAAGCCACAGTACACAGTGAAGACAGTGAAGCATCATGATATGGGCATGTTTCTCCTACTATGGTGTTGGGTATTTATCCCATAGCTGGGATCAGGGATCAGTTTGCATATTTCAGAATACTTGAAGAGGTCATGTTGTCTTATGCTGAAGAGGGCATGCCCTTGAAATGGCTGTTTCAACAAGACAATCACCCCCAAACACACTAGTAACCCAGCCACCAAACCAACAAAATTTATTCACCCCTCCTGCTATATATACTGTATATACAGTTTGTATATATCAGAGAGAGACAGAAAGAGAGAGAGAATATGAATGAATTGAATGGAATTAAAGGGAATTACTATTTTATTTTGTTAATAGTTGAATTGCTTGTTTGTTGATAAAATATTTATTATATATTATCTGTCTGTCTATCTATCTATCTATCTATCTATCTATCTATCTATCTATCTATCTATCTATCTATCTATCTATCTATCTATCTATCTATCTATCTATCTATCTATCTATCTATCTATCTATCTATCTATCTATCTATCTATCTATCTATCTATCTATCTATCTATCTATCTATCTATCTATCTATCTATCTATCTATCTATCTATCTATCTATCTATCTATCTATCTATCTATCTATCTATCTATCTATCTATCTATCTATCTATCTATCTATCTATCTATCTATCTATCTATCTATCTATCTATCTATCTATCTATCTATCTATCTATCTATCTATCTATCTATCTATCTATCTATCTATCTATCTATCTATCTATCTATCTATCTATCTATCTATCTATCTATCTATCTATCTATCTATCTATCTATCTATCTATCTATCTATCTATCTATCTATCTATCTATCTATCTATCTATCTATCTATCTATCTATCTATCTATCTATCTATCTATCTATCTATCTATCTATCTATCTATCTATCTATCTATCTATCTATCTATCTATCTATCTATCTATCTATCTATCTATCTATCTATCTATCTATCTATCTATCTATCTATCTATCTATCTATCTATCTATCTATCTATCTATCTATCTATCTATCTATCTATCTATCTATCTATCTATCTATCTATCTATCTATCTATCTATCTATCTATCTATCTATCTATCTATCTATCTATCTATCTATCTATCTATCTATCTATCTATCTATCTATCTATCTATCTATCTATCTATCTATCTATCTATCTATCTATCTATCTATCTATCTATCTATCTATCTATCTATCTATCTATCTATCTATCTATCTATCTATCTATCTATCTATCTATCTATCTATCTATCTATCTATCTATCTATCTATCTATCTATCTATCTATCTATCTATCTATCTATCTNCGGAGTACCCGGAGAAAACCCACACACGCACGGGGAGAACATGCAAACTCCACACAGAGATGCCCAACGGAGATTCGAACCCTGAACCTCCTAACTGTGAGGCCAATGTGCTACCCACTCGTCCACCGTGCGGCCTAGCTGTAAAGTATAATAATTAAAAAAACATACAGACTCTTTTGTCCTATATTATATGACATAGTCGTATTTCACATTCACACTTACAAAGTTTCTATCATTCAGTAATGCACGGTTTTAATCAGTATAAACTATAAAAACAATCATTCATAATTCCTCAAAAGTTGTGTAGCCTTCAATATACATGCACTTCATGCAATGCGATGAAATGATCAAATGTTAGCATTTGCTATAAAACGTTACACTACATTACACATATTGTGTACGAGAAAAGAAAAGGATGTTGCAAAAGCCAAAGCGGCCGAAGACGCCATCTGTTCTTCACTTTTTCTTTTGCCACCGCCGCAGCACCAAAACAAATCAGGAGGGGGCTTAATGTCAGCTGACTGATGGCGTTTGACATCTAAAACGTGACGGTTATGATGAAGGTGGCATGCCACCAACACTACATTTGCGATCTCCGTACTGGGCACCCCTGATGTAGCATACATGACCATTCATACGCTGTATTACTTTGCATTGTTTTCACGAGAAAAATCATTTTCAAGGTTTGGGGGCTTTTATTGAAGTGTGGTGCCGCGCCACGATCCATTACATGAAGCGGAAACCCCCCATATATTCCATTCCATTTTCTGCCGCTTATCCGGGTCCGGGTTGCTGGGGCAGCAGTCTCAGTCCGGTCCCCGGTGACCTCTTCCAGCTCCATCGGGAGGACACCAAGGCGTTCCCAGGCCAGCTGTGAAGCATAGTCCCTCCAGCGTGTCCTAGGTCTTCCCCGGGGCCTTCTCCCGGCTGGGCATGTCCGAAACACCTCACCAGAGAGGCGCTAGGGAGGCACCCGGGCAAGATACCCGAGCCGCCTCAACTGGCTCCTCTCGATGTGAAGGAGCAGCGGCTCTACTCTGAGCTCCTCCCGGATGGCCGAGCTCCTCAGCCTATCTCTTAGGGTGAGTCCAGCCACCCTACGGAGGAAACTCATTTCCGCCGCTTGTATCCACCCCCCATATATACTGTATATATTTATGTTACAATTTAAAACTAAAGTGAGACTTTAAGGGCGAAAGTGAGACTGTAAGGATACGGGATCTCCCCCCTCAGGCTTTTTGGGCGGCGTTTGAGGGTGGGCGTCCGGGCAATCTGGTTTTCGGCGGTCAAATCTAGTTCTTGAGACATGGAATGTTACTTCTCTGGTGGGTAAGGAGTCCGAGCTTGTGTGTGAGGTTGAAACATGCCGACCTAGATATAGTCGGACTCACCTCGACCCAGAGTTTGGGCTCTGGTACAAAATTCCTTGAGAGGGGCTGGGCCTTGTTCTACTCTGGAGTTGCTGCAAGGGAGAGGCGGCGAGCTGGTGTGGGCTTACTAATAGCCTCTGTGCTGGAGTCATCCCCTGTGAACGAGAGGGTAATTTCCCCACGTCTTCGAGCTGGGGAAAGGGTCCTGACTGTTGTTTGTGCATACGTGCCAAACGGCAGCTCAAAGTACCCAGGCTTCTTGGACTCTATCAGAGGAGTGCTGAAGAGCACCCCAGCTAGTGACTCCATAGTTCTACTGGGAAACTTGACGCCCACGTGGACAGTGACAGTGTGACTTGGAGGGGCGTGATTGGGAGGACCGGCCTCCCCGATCTGAATCTGTGCGGTGGGTTGTTGCTGGACGTCTGTGTGAACCAGTTTGTCCACAACAAACACCAAGTTCCAACATAAGAATGTCCATAAGTGCACTTGGCACCAGGACACCCTAGGTCACAGTTCTATGATCGACTTTGTCGTGTCATCAGACCTGTGTCCGCATGTTCTGGACACGCGCGTGAAGGGAAGGGAGGATGCCGGACAGACCGGTCAAGGTGTCAAGACCCAAACCCGATGGTGAACACCAGAGGTCAAGAAGGAATCCTATCGAGCATGGATGGTTTGTGGTACTCACGAAGCAGTGGCAGGTTTTGGCAGGCCAAGTGCCTTTTGTTAAGTTAAGACGTTGAGGGAGTCCAGTTTGGTGGCCTTAGGATCTCGTCTCTGCTATTTGCTGACGATGTGGTCCTTATGGCCTCATCAGGCTGTGACCTTCAGCGTTTACTGGAGCGGTTTGCAGCTGAGTGTGAAGCTTCTGGGATGAGACTCAGCACCTCCAAATCCGAGGACATGGTTGTCAGTCGGAAACGGGTGGATTGTATCCTCCGGGTTGGGAGTGAGGTCTTGCCTCAGGTGGAGGAGTTCAAGTATCTCAGGGTGTTGTTAAGGAGTGAGGGACGGTTGGAGCGCGAGGTCGACAGAGGGATCGGTGCAGCGTCGGCAGTAATGCGGTCGCTGTACCGGACCGTCGTGGTGAAGAGAGCGCCTTTTATTCACTACCCCAAAAATCACACACACTACACTATGCTGGTAAAAATAAGTGTAAAATCCATCCATTTTCTCTACCGCTTATCCCCGTTGGGGTCGCGGGTATGCTGGAGCCTATCCCAGCTGACTTTGGCCGGTATAAGTGTAAAATTTGTAAAAAATTAAACGGCGTTTGGGAAAAAATTAAAAGGAATTTGGGAACAAATAAAACTTTGCAGTAAAATTTCGCCGGGCGCTACCAATCACAGGGCACGTATAGACAAGCAATCATTCAAATTTACATTCATACCTGTGGCCATCGTTGGGAAAAGCTGGGGCACCCCTGCCATATCGGTAGCAGCTCTTCCCTCAAACTATAATGAAGACATGAAGACATTTAACTTTTACTGTCATACCACTGGATGCATTTCCACACATAAACACTGCATGTGCAAAATAAGACAAATGCAATTTGCAAAGTAGGTTCTCAAAGAGTGCCACGTTTATGTAGAACATTTAGCCTCAACAAATGCATTTAGAACTTCCTTACAAAGAAACTTATGGCGTCAAGTATAGTTTACAAAAATACACAATGGCATCATTTATTTAACAGTACAGCGCCACAAACTTATATAAGAGGTCGTTAGAACATTTATGTCTTTTGTCATTTAAAAAGCAGGATTGTTAAAAAAGACCCAACACTAGGAGACTGCGACCGTTAAATAGCAAATGTTTTTCTTTTGCATCGTTGAACCCGGGAGCAAAAAAGTACACCAACAGGTTAGACATTTACAGAACTTTGTCTGGACAGCCGGAACAAACCATCAGTAGCCAACTACACAACAACTACACACAGCACACACCATAATCGTTGAATTATTTGGGGATTTTTTTGCCTGTAATTTGTTGATCATAATTACAGTATAAAACCCATCCATGCATCCATTTTTTATACCGCTTATCCTCATTAGGGTCACGGGTATGCTGGAGCCTATCCCAGCTGACTTTGGGACTTTGGGGCCTGGACTGCTCGCCAGTCAATCGCAGGGCAGACATACTGTATTACAGCATTCACACTCACATTCACACTCTAATGGAAAATTTAGAACCGCCAATAAAACCAACATGCATGTTTTTGGTATGTGGGAGGAAACCAAAGTACCCGGAGAAAACCCACGCACGCACGGGGAGAACATGCAAACTCCACACAGAGATCCCCAACGGAGATTCGAACCCTGAACCTCCTGACTGTGAGGCCAATGTGCTACCCACTCGCCCACCGTGCGGCCGGAATAAAACCCTAAAGCAAAATTTTTGTGAACTTGTGTGAATACAATGTTAGACAGTCCTTGAACGCACCTTCTTTGCTCTCACACGCTGAACAGATAAGACTAGCATACTTTATTTTTACCCTTTTTCTTTCACCTCATATTTGGCCCAAATGCTGACACTACCTGGGAACGCATAAAGGTAAGATGTGCATATTTGTGGTACACAGCTTCTCTGAAAAACAACTCCAGGTGGATGGTGATTCTGCATTCGTTTAGTGCTTTTAATTTGATGGCATATCATTAGCTAGCGCCCCAAGTAGCTTGCATTGGCTCTGCTGGTAGCTAGCAGCTACTAGCCTGAATTTTAGCTGGCCAGTCAAAACAAAACGAGAGACGGCTCACATCTGAAAACACAGGTTAGTTGGGACGCTTTATGCAAAGGTTAGCGCTGTTTAAATGACAAAGCAACACCTGCAGTGCACCAAATCTTCTCACTTCTCCCAGAGGTGATGTACTTTGTGACACCTCAACTCACAGCAACACAATAACTTGCTATTGTTGAGAGAACCTTTGAAGCTAATCTTGCCATCCACAATACCCGTTTCTTTGCTCATTTCTGCTCAGTATTTCCTTCGGTTCTAGCGTCACACAAAACTGCCACCGCTGCGGTTCCTCAGACTACAGTGTGGGCCTGTGGTCAAACAGGACCTGTGCACGTTAATTGCGCGTTAATACAATCAGTGCAATGGAATAACACACATCATGAAAGAATTGTCCTGGTATTTGCGTGCATTCAATGGTTGCTCTCAATTCAGGTCTCATTGCGTAGACTTTGTCTTTTAGGTGTCCATCCATCCATCCATTTTCTTCCGCTTATTCGAGGTCGGGGCGCGGTGGAAGCAACCTAAGCAGAGAAGCCCAATCTTCCCTCTCCCCAGCCACTTCGTCCAGCTCTTCCCAGCGGATGCCGAGGCGTTCCCAGGCCAGCTGAGAGACATAGTCTCTCCAACGTGTCCTGGGTCTTCCCCGAGGCCTCCTACCGGTTGAACATGCCCTGAACACCTCCCCAGGGAGGCGTCCGGGAGGCATCCTAACCAGATCTGGCTCCTCTATAAGTCTTTTAGGTATGCCCATAAAAATAAGTTTAGTGATGTGAGGTCTGGTGAACGTGGAGGGTATTCAACAAAACCCCCTCTGTCCAATCCAAGGAAGGATCTAAAATCGCGATGGTAGTGTGGGGGTGCCTTCCTCCAGTTTGAACATATCCTCCGCTTACTCTTCTTGAGTGGGGGCTTGGGGATGTTGGGATTTTGGGTAGAATCTCGGGATGGGTAGGGGCTTCTGCATGTTAGGCCGTTCAGTGTTTTGTTGCTTTTTGTACCGCAGGGATCGAAACAGCCTGCTCGTGGCGCCTTGTGGCTGGTACTCCCTCGCTACCGATAAGTATTGGCCTTTCAAAGCCAATCTCAAAAAACCCTTTAGCTTGGGACGGCGGTAAACCCTACATGTGTGCTCTGTTTCACAATGATAACGGTATTGTTTGCGACATGATAGAAAAATGTCATGGAAACTAAAACAAGCTGTTGATTTTTCCACTGCAGGTCATTTCCCAGATGATGGTTTTCATGATCAGTCTGGTCAGCACGGTCTTCTGTGGCCATCTGGGGAAAACGGAACTTGCAGCTGTATCATTATCAATTGCAGTAAGGATGTTTGTTATGTTTTGAAGTGCAGTCTGTGTTCAGTTCAGCTTATGACCACACACCAGCGTGCTGACACCAATACTTTGTTGTAAAAGTCGAATCACCTCCTGGTGAGCCTGGGTATTAAATCTTCCAACTTTGTGGTCATTCATTCATTCAGGAGCGCATAAAAATGTATTTAATGCACTTGACTTTGGCTAGTTTGTGCTGCTGGCTTTTCTTCTATGGAAGAACAGCAGTGACAAGCACCTTCCAGCTCACAAAGGCCTGACCCTTGTTACCCATAGGATGCACACTTCCGTGTATGTTATTATGCGATTAATAGGATTAATGATGTCGTATATACAATAAAGTTATTACCCTGGCTGTAGAAAGTCATGGTGTGTAATAAATGTTTCTGTAACATTATACTGTATTATTGGCCACACAAACCAGCAGTGTTATTGTTAGAGCACAAGTAGCCGTTGGGAAATGCGCACAACTGTACCAGTTTGTTTTCAATAATCAGCGGCACCATTTAGGTGGTGCCACGTTGTACACAAAAAGCAAAAGGAATTATTTTATTGCATACAGCGGAACCTTGGCTAGCGTCAATAATCCGATCCAGAAGTTCCGGATCCATTCGGCCATCCATTTTCTATACTATTTCTATGTTTTCTGTTTTCACTACGGTATGCTGGAGCCTACCCCAGCTGAGAGGCAGGTTAAACCCTGGACTGGTCGTTTAGTTTAATACGCAGGAAACAATTTCTAGGTGCATAGAAGTGATGAATGAAAGGGCTAAATGAACATACAAGGTAACTTTTACCTTCACTGAAGACGTGATTGTTGCCAAAGACACAACGTGGCAGCAACATCAACGTGGACACCACCTTTGTGTTTTGCCATCAGTTGCTTCCTGAATGCGGTAGTGTTTCTCGCCTCAAGTTTCTACTTTTCTTATGATCACTGCTGAAAAATAACCCCAAATGAAGCCAAAGACAGTTGCAAGTGCCAGCGTTTGGATAAAGAAAGTGAGAAACATGAAGGTGGCGTATGTGTTGATCTCGCTGGGACATCGTGTCTTGCCAACAACACGTCTTCAATGTGGGTGAGATTACCCTAAAATATGTATTTGTTCATTGATTTGTATTTATATAATGGCGGCCAATCAATTCAAATATTTATATGGGACTTATTTGTATTTTGTCTGCAGTTAACTCCTAATTAATCACAATTAATCGCAGATAGAAAGCATTTTTATCGATAGTAAGTAAGGATGAAAATCTCTAGACGCTGGAATGTGCGTCTAGATACACGGGTACAGTTAAAAAACGATATATTTTAAAAACGGAACAATTAGATTTGTTGGAAACGTAATTGTGTTAGTTGGCAAAGAACTACAGAGGCAACCGCTGACGACATCACTGACAGGAGCTGACTCCCAGTTCCGGTGTCCATGTATTAGCAAACTACTAATATGAAGTGTATTAACAACCCAACAAGATGTGCGCCATATTGTACACCAACCGGAACTCAAACCGAGGGAAAATTTTCGACGCGAACTGAACCGCGACGTACACTCACCAAGGTTCCACTGTAAAATGCTCTATTGGCATTTTTCATGGACAACGTCTCTGAATTGCAGGTGGTGAACGTCACTGGTATTTCCATTGGCACTGGTTTGGCGATGACTTGCGATACCCTCATATCTCAGGTAGTGTCCTCACCCAAGCTGCTCTTTCACTTTATTTATCGTACTGAAACACGACCACTTTGACCGGGCCCGTAAGGTGTCCTGGGGTCCACTTCAAAACAATGAACTTTGGTATCAAGTTAGTTTTTGTTGATATAGCAAAAGCGTAATTATTGGCATGCTTGTGGTGTTTCCTCACATTGCTTTTCTGCGTCTGTCTCTGAGTAGACATATGGGAGTGGTAACCTGAAGCGTGTGGGGGTGATTCTCCAGCGGGGCATTCTGATTCTGCTGCTGGCTTGTTTCCCATGCTGGGCTGTCCTCATAAACACGGAACCGCTTCTACTTGCTGTCAAACAGAGCCCTGATGTCGCCAGGTCAGTCACTGTTTATTATGCACGGCCTCTTAGTACTCTTAGGGACTCAACGTATTAAAAAGTATTAAATGTGCAGAAGAGTGTATTTTTTCCATTGCAGGAGGGGTCTTTCGGGTCAATGCCAGATTGTGTTTGGGTTACGAAAAATTCGTAACTGTGACATAAAAGTGTCAAAAGTTTAAGATAAAGTTGTAAAGTAATTACGATTACAAGGTCAAAATTACGAGATAAAAAGTCAAAATTATGAGAAACAAACTGCACATTTGGAGCCTTTGTCACATGGCACAGTTTGTGGTTCATAATTTTGCCTTAAAAAACAAATCATAATTATGACTTGGGATCTTTTTTTTCCCTTTGCTGGCGAAAACTTGCGTAAATTGAAATGAATGTTGCAATGTAAAACTGTTAAAAGTTATCAATATGTTGAATGATTATACAAGGACCGAGGATAGAACCAGCAGCCATTGACGACCAAAATGGGAAAAAAATTTTCGCCACTAAGGGTCACCATTCAATTTTTCCATTCATTTTTAGCAGAATTAAACTGGAGGAATTTGAAATGCCGAAAAGCAAAAATGCAGACTTACCAGCTACGCCAAGTCACCCTGCAGAAGAACCAGAATGTTACAGTGATGGAAATGATTTTCCAATAGTACAAATTTTTAATGGCAAAATTATGAATCATGTGCATGGCTGCTGCCGTTTAAAAAGAAAAATGTTTTTGCTGTTGGATAAAATTTGGACATGCATTTCACATTTTTGTTCTCGTGCAGGCTGTCACAGCTGTACGTGAAGATCTTCATGCCTGCTCTGCCGGTAAGTTCATTCTCAGTGTGCACGAAGGTGGCGGCAGAATAGACATGAAGTATTTGCTTGCGCGGTGTGAGATGATGCTTTTGCACTGCAGGCGGCGTTTATGTACCAGCTACAAGGGCGATATCTTCAGAACCAGGTGAGGTGTAACTTTGACATAAAGCGTATTGTGGTCAGTAAATAAAATCAACTTTTTTGTCATATTATAGGGGGTCATTTGGCCTCAGGTCATAACCGGTGTGATTGGGAACATCTTAAATGCGGTCAACAATTACGTCTTCCTCTACCCACTCAGCTTGGGAGTTGCGTGAGTTTCCCTGCATCATACAGAAGTTACAGAATAAGAAGTTTGAACATACATTTTTGTACTGCAAAGATACACCTCAAATGAACATCAGAGTTTATAGTATTTTATAAATGACTAAACTTGCATAGCCACCCTCCTTTTTTGTCAGCGCCTTGTAGAGACTACGTTACTGTTACCTGTCAGGGAGTCCTTGGGTTCTGTGCCTGGATTGTAACATAAGGAGTTTTAGTATTGTAGATACAACAAAGCATGCTGGGAGACGCCGTCTCCACTGATGCCAGAGCTGCAGAATCCTGCAAATTTCCAGATCAGAGTTACAAAACCTTCGGTCGGATTGTAATGTTTTTGCATGGACATAAACTACAGCTGCAACAATTAATTGATGATTAATCAATGATCCAGTTAGTGGATATAATAGTATATAATGTTGGGATTCCGTGAATTGTTTTTTGATTTAAAAATGTTAATATCCTTGATATTTCCTTGATAGTAATTAAAGCAGACCTATTTTTGTGTTTTAGGCAACAAAAAGATTGCCTAAAACACGAAACAAAAAATACACACATCAGCTTTGACTTCAACAATTGTGTCTTTTTGTTGCGGACCAAACGACTGTTTTGTGTTTGGCTCGTATAGATCTGGTCCACCTAGTGCGGTGGTCGGCAACCTTTACCATCAAAAGAGCCATTTTGTCTCCTCGTCCAGTAGAAAAAATGTTTGGGAGCTGCAAAACATTACAGATTTTATAAACGTTCTAAACATTATGTTGCAGACCCCTTCCTTTATAAACATAAAAAAAATGTATAAAAATGTTAATCTTTGGTAATGCTACCTGTTAGAGCCACACAATTCAACAAACAAAAGCGTGGCTTTCCTGACGTCGTTGGGAACGGAAGATTTTTCTCGTATTTGCATTTTTCTTCGCCAAAATAGTAATTTATTTGCGGTCCCTAGAAACAGTCAGCGGTTAGAGTGGCACTTCTCATATGAGCTCGCCACACCTTGAGAGAGCAGTGCGATCACGGTGAGGGAGGACTACCGCTGTACCAACCAAATATCCAAATATCCAACATTTAACTTTACCACGGTGTATTTGCAGATATAAAAGTGAAAGCACATATTGTTCCGAGCTGTGAGTGCACGTCAGTCAACTGCCGCTGCACATAACCTGCCTTTCCTGGGGTCACCACCACCGCATGTGATTCCAGAGCCGCGGGTTGCCCCACCCCTGTCCTAGGGCCTAACCGAGTGATTGCAACGGAACAAAAGGGATGTCCAAAGTGCAGCACAGCCTAGCACATACAAAAATTTAAGCTGACTAAAAACAAACAAAAAAAAACAAGAAAAAATGAAAAAAACTTAGCAACAATTTGACAAAAATATAGTCAAAATCTTAAAAGCAGGTTTACGAGAATAATATCATTATAATAATATTATAAAGATGTCATAGTAGTTGAAATATGAAAGAAAAACAAACAAAACAACAAATACAAATCAGGGAAAATCAGGTTGTGAAAAAGTTAAAATGTTAAGAGAATAAAGTCAAAATATAATTTGACTAAAGTATCCTTACGAGAAGAAAATTTACATGAAGAAAGTTTAAAAGGGGGGACATTTTTTATTTATTTTCCAAGCTGCAGAAATGGAAAAAATATTTTGTCATTCTAAGACAATACAGTAAAAATAGTAAGATAAAATTATCCATCCATCCATTCCATCCATCCATTTTCCACCGCTTATCCGGGTCCGGGTCGCGGGGGCAGCAGCTTCAGTAGGGAAGTCCAGACTTCCCGGTCCCCAGCGACCTCTTCCAGCTCCATCGGGAGGACACCAAGGCGTTCCCAGGCCAGCTGTGAGACATAGTCCCTCCAGCGTGTCCTAGGTCTTCCCGGGGGCCTTCTCCCGACTGGGCATGCCCGAAACACCTCACCAGGGAGGCGCCCGGGAGGCATCCGGACTAGATGCCCGAGCCACCTCAACTGGCTCCTCTCGATGTGAAGGAGCAGCGGCTCTACTCTGAGCTCCTCCCGGATGGCCGAGCTCCTCACCCTATCTCTTAGGGTGAGTCCAGCCACCCTACGAAGGAAACTCATTTCCGCCGCTTGTATCCGCGATCTCATTCTTTCGGTCATGACCCATAACTCATGACCATAGGTGAGGGTGGGAACGTAGATCGATCGGTAAACAGAGAGCTTTGCCTTCCGGCTCAGCTCTCTCTTCACCACGACGGTCCGGTACAGCGACCGCATTACTGCAGATGCTGCACCGATCCGTCTGTCGATCTCACGCTCCAACCTTCCCTCACTCGTGAACAAGAACCCGAGATACTTGAACTCCTCCACCTGAGGCAAGACCTCACTCCCAACCCGGAGGGTACAGTCCACCCGTTTCCGACTGAGAACCATGGCCTCGGATTTGGAGGTGCTGAGTCTCATCCCAGAAGCTTCACACTCAGCTGCAAACCGCTCCAGTAAACGCTGAAGGTCACAGCCTGATGAGGCCATAAGGACCACATCGTCTGCAAATAGCAGAGACGAGATCCTAAGGTCACCAAGCTGGACTCCCTCAACACCTTGACTGCGCCTAGAAATTCTGTCCATGAAGATTATGAACAGAATCGGTGACAAAGGGCAGCCTTGGCGGAGGCCAACGTTCACCGGAAACAAGCTCGACTTACTGCTGGCAATGCGAACCAGGCTCCTGCTTCGATTGTACAAGGACCGAATGGCACGTAGAAGCGGACCATCAATCCCGTACTCCCGGAGCACCCCCCACAGGACACCACGAGGGACACGGTCGAATGCCTTTTCCAGGTCTACAAAGCACATGTAGACTGGTTGGGCAAACTCCCACATACCCTCGAGTACCCTTGCAAGGGTGTAGAGCTGGTCCAGTGTTCCGCGACCGGGACGAAAACCACATTGCAGCTCCTCTAACCGAGGTTCGACTAACGGTCGTACCCTTCTCTCCAGCACCCTGGAGTAGACTTTCCCAGGAAGGCTGAGGAGTGTGATCCCCCTATAGTTGGAACACACCCTCCGGTCACCCTTTTTAAAAATGGGGACCACCACCCCGGTCTGCCAGTCCAGAGGTACTGTTCCTGACTTCCATGCAATGTTGTAGAGGCGTGTCAACCAACACAGTCCTCCAACATCCAGAGCCTTGAGAAATTCTGAGCGGAACTCGTCTACCCCCGGAGCCTTGCCACTGGGGAGTGATTTGACTACCCCAATTACCTCAGCCACGGTGATAGAACTGTCCACGTACGTATCCTCAGACTCTGCTTCCTCTATGGAAGGCATGTCAGTGGGATTGAGAAGGGCCTCGAAGTATTCCTTCCACCGACCAACTATATCCACAGTCGTGGTCAGCAAGCCCCCGTCCGCACTGTAAACAGTGTGAACTGGGGGCTGCTTCCCCTTTCTGAGGTGTCGGACGGTTTGCCAGAACCTCTTCGAGGCCGACCGAAAGTCGTGCTCCATAGCCTCACCGAACTCCTCCCACACCCGAGTTTTTGCCTCGACCACCGCCGAAGCCGCGTGCCGCTTGGCCTGCCGGTACCTGTCAGCTGCTTCGGGAGTCCCGCAAGCCATCCATGCTCGATAGGACTCCTTTTTCAGCTTGACGGCAGCCCTAACCCCCGGTGTCCACCATCGGGTTCGGGGCTTGCCACCACGACTGGCACCGACCACCTTGCGGCCGCAACCACAACTGGCTGCCTCAGCAATAGAGGCACGGAATACGGCCCATTCGGACTCAATATCCCGGTCCTCCCTCGAGATGCAGGCGAAGCTCTGCCGGAGATGAGAGTTGAAGACTCGACGAACGGGAGATTCTGCCAGACGTTCCCAGCACACCCTCACTACGCGTTTGGGTCTGCCAGGTCTGTCCGGCATCCTTCCCCGCCATCTAATCCAACTCATCACCAGGTGGTGGTCAGTTGACAGCTCAGCCCCTCTCTTCACCCGCGTGTCCAGAACATACGGACGCAGGTCTGATGATACGACCACAAAGTCGATCATAGACCTGCGACCTAGGGTGTCCTGGTGCCAAGTGCACTTATGGGCATCCTTATGTTCGAACATGGTGTTCGTTATGGACAAACTGTAATTCGCACAGAAGTCCAGCAACAACACACCGCACGGGTTCAGGTCAGGGAGGCCGTTCCTCCCAACCACGCCCCTCCAAGTCACACTGTCATTGCCCACATGGGCGTTGAAGTCTCCCAGCAGAACTATGGAGTCACCAGCTGGGGTGCTCTCCAGCACCCCTCTGATAGACTCCAAGAAGGCTGGGTACTCTGAACTGCCGTTCGGCGCATAGGCACAAACCACAGTCAGGACCCTTTCCCCAGCCCTAAGGCGTAGGGAAGTGACCCTCTCGTTTACTGGGGATGACTCCAACACAGAGGCACCAAGCCGGGGGGCTAACAATAAGCCCACACCAGCTCGCCGCCAGATAAAATTATATGATTTATTATTATAAATTTTTTTTAAATAATAATATAGATAAAATTATATGATATATTATTATAAAAATAATTACATTAATAATTAACCACGTTGATTTAATTAATTCATTCATTCATTTTCTATGCCGCTTATCCTCATTAGGGTGGCGGGTATGCTGGAGCCTATCCCAACTGACTTTGTGTGAGAGGCGGGGTACACCCTGGACTGGTTGCCAGTCAATCGCAGGGCACATATAGACAAACAAACATTCACACTCACATTCATACCTATGGACAATTTAGAGTCGCCAATTACTAACATGCATGTTTTTGGAACGTGGCAGGAAACCGGAGTATTCCATCCATCCATCCATTTTCTTCCGCTTATCCGAGGTCGGTTCGCGGGGGCAGCAACCTAAGCAGGGAAGCCCAGAGGTCCCTCTCCCCGGCCACTTCGTCCAGCTCTTCCCAGCGGATGCCGAGGCATTCCCAGGCCAGCTGAGAGACATAGTCTCTCCAACGTGTCCTGGGTCTTCCCCGAGGCCTCCTACCGGTTGAACATGCCCTGAACACCTCCCCAGGGAGGCGTCCGGGAGGCGCGTACCGACACGTACCGACAACTAGCTTCTGTAGCCGAGGATCGGACCGCCAAGGCCTCTGCCTCCGGCCGCCACCCAACTCTCTTTGCACCCGACCCCTTTGGCCCCTCCCACGAGTGGTGAGCTCATGGGAGGTGGGACCCACGTTACCTTTTCGGGCTGTGCCTGACCGGGCCCCATGGGTGCATGCCCGGCCACCAGACACTCGCCATCGTGCCCCGCCTCCGGGCCTGGCTCCAGAGGGGGGCCCCGGTGACCCGCGTCCGGGCGAGGTAAAACGAAGTCCAATTGTGTCATTCATCATTAGGGTCTATTGAGCCACTCTTTGTCTGGTCCCTCCCCTAGGACCTGTTTGTCATGGGTGACCCTTCCAGGGGCATGACAGCCCCCGACAACTTAGCTCCTAGGATCATAGGGACACGCAAACCCCTCCGCCACGATAAGGTGGTGACTTAAGGGAGGAGGAAAACTGGAGTACCCGGAGAAAACCCACACACGCACGGGGAGAACATGCAAACTTCACAAAGAGATGCCCAACGGAGATTCTAACCCTGAACCTCCTGACTGTGAAGCCAATGTGCTACCCACTCGACCACCGTGCAGCCGTTGATTTAATTAATATAATTAAATTAGATAATAATGTTATTTCTTTTTCCATAATATTACACATTTTTTTCAATAAAATGGGACTTTTGAAAAGTTGTTTTTGTAGCACAGAGTTGAAATTTTGAGGAAAGAAAAAAAAAGTCATTATATTATGAGAAACAAAACATAATAAAGTTGTAATTTTTTGAAAATTTGGTTGGGGAACAGGTTATAATATTATGAGAATGATGTCAAAATATTATGGAATAAAGTCATAATATTAAAGGAAGATTTATGCAGATTCATTAAAATGAAAGTTGAAATATTTGGAAAAATGTATAAACAACCAAAATAGAAAAAAGCAGCAAAGACGGACCTTAATTGTAATAATATCTAATAATATCTAACCTGAATTTAAGATGCCCTTTTGCTCACATGGGTTCAAACAATCTTCTAGGGTGTGTATCCCATGCAGAGGTGAATACCTGGAAATAATAGCTGGAATGTTGCTCTCGGGTTTCATATTTTTCTTTTGATGTCAAACCTTACTTTTATCCCTGTGACCAAAATTACGTTTTCTTTTTTTTATGGGAGTGCGTTCGTTCGTAAGCCTGAAACCAAGGACCACGTTATACAAATTCAGTTCTGTTAAACCATTTGTATTTTGATTTCTTTCAGTATTTGTTTGAGGTTTTTGCCTGCGATTCAAAACATGTTGTGTTTGTCGTCTTTAAGTGGATCCGCCGCAGCCAATGCAATCTCACAGTACCTGCTGGCCATCATCTTGTTTGTGTACATTTGCTGGAGAGGCTTGCACAAAGCCACTTGGGAAGGTCAGTCGCCTTTTCATTCACTCAAGTAAAAGGTCTGACCAAAACTGATGTTAACCGAATTAATTATTTTTGTAAGAAATAATATAACTGCAATTTATCAGTTCCAAAAATCCAAAACATGTTTTTATAGTTTTATAATTATAGTTTGCATATCAATAAATACAAAGTGTGAAAAAGTGTTTCACATCATCAAAAAAATTCAAATATGAGTCAGTGACAACACAACTGAACACAAAATGCTTTTTTAAAATGTTAAAACATAACCTGACTAAGATTATTTTATTTCTAGCAGTCCAGAAAAGGCTATAAAGCCATTTTTAAAGCTTTGGAACTCCAGCAAACCACGCGAGAGCCATTATCCACAAACGACAAAAACATGGAACAGTGGTGAACCTCCCCAGGAGTGTCCGGCCAACCAAAATTGCTTCAAGATCCATCCATTCATCCATTTTCTTCCGCTTATCTGAGGTTGGGTCGCGGGGGCAGCAGCCTAAGCAGGGAAGCCCAGAGGTCCCTCTCCTCGGCCACTTTGTCCAACTCTTCCCGGCGGATGCTGAGGCGTTCCCAGGCCAGCTGAAGACTCAGGTCTTCCCTGAGGCCTCCTACCGGTTGGACGTGCCCTGAGAACTTTGCCTTTCGGCTCAGCTCTCTCTTCACCACGACAGACCGGTGCAGAGTTCGCATCACTGCAGACGCTGCACCAATCCGCCTGTCCATCTCACGGTCGATCCTTCCCTCACTCGTGAACAAGACCCCGAGGTATTTAAACTCCTCCACTCTAGGCAGGACCTCATCCCCGACCGGGAGATGGCACGCCACCCCTTTCCGGGCGAGAACCATGAGAACTCAGATTTGGATGTGCTGATTCTCATTCCAGCCACTTCACACTCAGCTGCAAACCGATCCAGTGAGAGTTGGAAGGTCACGGCTCAAAAAAGCCAGCAGGACCACGTCATCTGCAAAAAGCAGAGACCGAATCCTGTGGCCACCAAACTGAAACCCCTCAGCGCCCTGGCTGTGCCTAGAAATTAATGTCCATGAAAGTAATGGGCAAACTCCCATGCACCCTCAAGGACCCTCCTGAGAGTATAGAGCTGGTCCACAGTTCCATGACCAGGACGAAAACCACACTGTTCCTCCTGAATCTGAGATTTGACCCTCCGGTGGATCCTCCTCTCCAGAACTCCTTTATAGACTTTAGCGGGAAGTCTAAGGAGCGTGATCCCACGATAGTTAGAACACACCCTCCGGTCCCCCTTCTTTTAAAGCGGGACCACCACCCCGGTCTGCCAGTCCAGGGACACCGACCCCGATGTTCACACGATGCTGCAAAGTCGTGTCAACCAAGACATGCCCACGTCCTCCAGGGCCTTAAGGAACTCCGGTCGGATCTCATCCACCCCCGTGGCCTTTTGACTACCTTGGTAACCTCACCCCCAGAGATAGGCGAACCAATCTCAGAGTTTGCAGGCACTGCTTCCATGTTGGACGGCGTGTCGGTGGGATTCAAAGTATTCCCTCCACCGGTCCACAACATCTCACGTCGAGTTCAGCAGCACACCGTCCCCACCATAGACGGTGTTGACTGTGCACTGCTTCCCCCTCCTGAGACGGTGGATGGTGGTCCAGAATCTCTTTGAAGCCATCCGGAAGTCGTTTTCCATGGCCTCTACGAACTCCTCCTATGTCCGAGTTTTTGCCTCAGCGACTGCCAGTGATGCAGACTGCTTGGCCTGCCGGTACCTGTCAGCTGCCTCCAGAGTCCCATGGGCAAAGATGGCCTGATAGGACTCTTTCTTCAGCTTGACGGCATCCCTTACCACTGGTGTCCACCAACGGGTTCTGGGATTACCGCCACGACAGGCACTGAGCACTTTACGGCCACAGCTCCGATCAGCCGCATCGACAATGGAGGCACGAAACATCGCCCACTCGGACTCAATGTCCGCTGCCTCCTTCGGAACCTGATCAAAGCTGTCCCGCAGGTTAGAGTTGAAACTCCTTCTGACAGGGGACTCTGCCAGACGTTCCCAGCTGACCCTCACAATGCGTTTGGGTCTGCCAGGTCTGACCGGCATCCTACCCCACCATCGGAACCAACTAACCACCAGGTGGTGATCGGTTGACAGATCTGTCCCTCTCTTCACCCGAGTGTCCAAAACATGTGGCCGCAAGTCTGACAACACAACCACAAAGTCAATCATTGACTTTCAGCGTTGAAGTCACCCAGTAGAACATGGGAATCCCCCGAGTGTGAACTCTCTAGTACTTCCTCTAAGGACTCCAAAAAGGATGGGTTTTCTGAAGTGTTTGGTGCAAAAGCACAAACAACATTCAGGACCCGTCCCCCCACCCGAAGGCGTAGGGAAACTACCCTCTCGCTTACCGGGTTAAACTCCAACGTGCAGGCTTGGAGCCGGGGGGCAACAAGAATTGCCACCCCTGCCCGTCGCCTCTCATTGCCGGCAACACCAGAGTGGAATGAAGTCCAGCCCCTCTCCAGCCAGCCAACTGGTTCCAGCCAGTTCCTTGCTGTACGTTTAGGTGAGTCCGACTATATCTAGTCGAAATTTCTCCACCTCACGCACCAGCTCAGGCTCCTACCCCGCCAAAAAGGTGACATTTCACGTACCGACAACTAGCTTCTGTAGCCAAGGATCGGACCGCCAAGGCCTCCGCCTCTGGCCGCCACCCAGCTCACTTAGCACCCGACCCCTTTGGCCCCTCCTACGAGTGGTGAGCTTATAGGATGGGGGACCCACGTACCCCTTTGGCCCCTCCCACGAGTGGTGAGCTCATGGGAGGGGGGACCCACATTACCTTTTCGGGCTGTGCCGACCAGGCCCATGTGTGCAGGCCCGGCCACCAGACGCTCGCCATCGTGCCCCACCTCCAGGCTTGTCTCCAGAGAGGGGACCCTGGTAACCCGCGTCCGGGCGAGGGAAAACGAAGTCCAATGTTTTTAATCATCATCAGTGTCATTTGAGCCACTCTCTGTCTGGTCCCTCCCCTAGGACCTGTTTGTCATGGGTGACCCTACCAGGGGCATGACAGTGGCGAGGTAAGTGCAAATGTGGCAGCCGCTTGGAGAAGTGAGAAAACGAGATGCTGGAAAACCTCCAATTGACTGAATTACAACAATTCTGCAAAGATGAGTGGGCCAAAATTCACTGTAAGAGACTTATTGCAAGTTATCATTGCAATTTATTGCAAAGGCTTGATTTAGTTGCTGCAGCTAAGAATGGCCCAACCAGTTATCAGGTTAAGGGGCCAATCACCTTTTCACACGGCCACGTAGGCTTGAATTTTTGCGTGGAGTTGTGTTGTCATTGACTAAAATTTACGTTTAAGTGCAAAAACCTGTAAAAAAACTTAAATCGTGTCTTCGGAAACAATCACGTCTTCAATGAAGGTGAAAGTAACCTTAAAGGGGACTTATTATAATACTTGTTTTCTAGCCTTTGTATTGAGTTTTGGAGGCCTATAGCGAAACTACACACCCGCACATAAATCTTTCTAGATCTTTCCAGACTGCGTCTTTTCCTGCAGTGTTTCCTTGGGGTTCCTGCCTCACACCCAAACGATCTGTGTAATTTACTACACCCACAGCCTTCCTCCAGGTACGCCTCCTGCCGAGCCCACTCTGCTGTAATTGGTCACACTCCCAAGTGCTCCCGTGGGCTTCCGGACAGCTGACGAACCACACGTCCTAGGCGGTGCAGGAGTTGATATTAAACAGCGATTTATCTTCCTAAAATGTACACTTCTAACAGCTATTAGCATCTCCAGACATGGAGACTCTATAATGCTACACAGACTACTTTTGTCCAGTTACTTACACAAAATAAACACAGTAAGAACACTGATACTGTGTCTGAACTGTGGACCAATTTAATACTCTTGGCAGGATCCTTGAGGGTGCGTGGGAGTTTGAGAAGGCATTCGACCCTGTTCCTCTGGAAATACTGTGCGGAGTGCTCCACAGTTTGAGAATCGGACCATCTGATTCAGGTGGCTTGTTCCCTGTATGACCGGTGCCAGAGGTTGGTTTACATTACCAGCCATAAGTCGGGCCCGTTTCCAGTGAGGGTTGGACTCTGCCAGGGCTACCCTTTGTCACCGATTCTGTTCATTACTTTTATGGACAGAATTTCTAGGTGCAGCCATGATGTCAAGGGGTTCGGGTTTGGTGCCTGCAGGACTGGGTCTCTGCTTTTTGCAGATGATCCGGCCCTGTTGTCTTCATCAAGCCATGACCTTTAACTCTCACTGGGTAGGTTCGCTGCTGAGTGTGAAGCGTCCGGGATGAGAATCAGCACCTCTAAGTCAGGGTCCATGGTTCTCACCTGGAAAAGGGTGGAGTGCCATCTTGGGGTCGGGGATGAGATCCTTCCCCAGGTGGAGGAGTTTTAGTACCTCTGGGTTTTGTTCACGAGTGAAGAAAGAATGAAACATGAGAAGGACCGGCGGATTGGTGCGGCGTCTGCAGTGATGCAAAATCTGCATCGGTCCGTTGTGGTGAAGAGGGAGCTGAGCCAAAAAACAAAGCTCTCAATTTACCAGTCGATCTACGTTCCTACCCTCATCTATGGTCATGAGGTTTGGGTAGTGACCAAATGGACAAGATTGCGGGTACAAGCGGCTGAAATAAGTTTCCTCCGCAGCGTGGCTGGGCTCTCCCTTAGAGATAGGGTGAGAAGCACTGTCGTCCGGGAGGGACTCGGAGTAGAACCGTTGCTCCTCCGCATTGAGAGGAGCCAGATGAGGTGGCTCGGGCATCTGGTTAGGATGCCTCCCGAAAGCCTCCCTGGGGAGGTGTTCAGGTGTTCGGACAAGCAGGAGGCTTTGGGGAAGACCCAGAACACATTCTGGGACACGTCTGTCAACCTCCAACACTTCCTGGGAACCATTGCTCAACGTTGCCCATATGAGGAAGTTGCGTGACCTCAGTGGAACTATGTGTTTAAAAAAACCAATATCCGATATGTTGGCATTGTTTAAAACGAGAATGCAGCAACATTTATAGGTCAGAAAAGACAAAGTGCATAATAGGGCCCCTTTAAATGTTAGTTTTTTCTTCCGTTATATACATTTAAAATAGTTTTAACGTGTTTTTGGATTACCATTTTTGAGAGTCAACAACAGATGACATCATAGACGAGGGCGATGTAACTTTTGTTTCTGGTGAGATGAAATGTGAAAGTTGCGTGTTTAAAAAAAGTTTTTTTGATGGACAAATGTTTGATCCACAGGCTGGTCTCTGGACTGTCTACAGGAGTGGGGACCCTTTGTCAAGCTGGCGGTACCGAGCATGCTCATGCTTTGTCTTGAGTGGTGGCTGTTTGAGGTGGGGGGGGTCCTTGCCGGCTTAATTAGTGAGGCTGAGCTGGGAGCCCAAGCTGTAGCATATCAGCTGGCAGCTGTAGCTTACATGGTAATTCCTCCTAAATGGAAAAATGAACTATTTCTGGAATTTTGCCCGTCGTCCACAATCCTTACATGAGACATGAACACGTCTTTCTCTTTGCAGTAATCTTTTCTGCAATGTCTTTTTTTTTAAATAGTTTTGAACGTTTTAAGAAGCCAAAGTCTTTACTTAAATAACACCAGATCTATGTTCATCACGAGAAATCCGACCAGAACTGGAACCACAGGACCAATTGTGGAGTAAGTCACATTACATTAATGATCGGGATGGAATGCAAAAATCCAATGGACAACACACAGTGTTGTTGATGATTTTTGGAGGCTTCATAAGGCGGAATAGTTGCATCCCACTACGCGCATTCTTAGCTGCCTCTTTTTAGCTGTTTTACATCTTTAGAACGCACAGAAAAGAGAAAGATTTGTGTTCATGTCTCGCATAGGGATTGTGCAAACATCCACTATCGATGCTAGGGTCACTAGGGTTGCAGGGGTATGCTGGAGCCTATCCCAACTGACTTCAAGCGAGAGGCAGGGTACACCTCGACCATTCGGAGGGGATATATCACGGCCACAATCATACTTATAGACAATTTAGAATAGTCTTGGAGAAAACCCACACACGCATAGGGAGAACATGCAAACTCCACACAGTGATGCCCAAGATCTCCTGGCTGTGTGGCCAAAATGCTAACCACTAGGCCACTGTGCAGGCAGGGATGGGGCGTTGTGGATGATGGACAAGATACAAAAAAAGTGCAGCTTTCCTTTAACTCAGCTACAGTAAATGCTCCTGTTTCACTGAATCCTGGATGACTCCTAAGTACTTACCGTATTCTGATATGTTGGATTTACAGTTCCCACTTGGATTTTCAGCCGCGGCTAGTGTGCGAGTGGGGTATGCTCTTGGTGCAGGAAACATCGAGCAGGCTTGGCTGTCTTGCAAAGTTCCCATCATCTGTGCATGTAAGATATTGCTTTCTTCTCTTATCTTCTTGTAGTAGAAAGCTATTCAGGTATTGGGTTTAATCCATTGTCCGTTTGTCAGATGTCAGATGGTAAATACTTTGAGCATGCAGTAATGCAAAACCACCCAAACATGTAAACAGGTACACTTGAAAAGTGACCTAAGCACATGCACCACATGACATTTTTAGAACTAAAATAAGACAAAAAATGTCCAGGTGGGTCTTTACAACTACTGTATATACAATTAGAAGAGTAACGAGTGTGACTTGTATGCGCTTTTAAAAGGCGGGTCCTGCAAAGGGACATTTGTGATGTCAGCTGAGCACTAGCAGCAGGTTAGCAATGTAGAGAGCGGTCGACAGCAGCTCCTGTGTGAGTGTTTGCTGCAAATGTGTCCTCTGCTTGTTAATAAAGCCACTGAAATGCATTGTGAGTCTCTCCTTAGCCATAAACTGCGTCAGTAGTGTAGTAATAATTTCAGTTCTTTAGCTGTCAGTAACATTACGTCGATGAGATAATACACACCAGGACGTACGCTATAAATACTAAATTGTGAGTCTTCTTATCTTATTTATGGCTATTCATGGCTTATTTTCTATTAATATGTCTACTTTATTAGGCTATACAAGTGTAAAGGTGACAAAAGGGTGTTATTTTGTGTTATTTTATGTTTATGTGTCTGCCAGACTCTAACAATGGTAAAAACTGTATTTAAAAGATCGTAAACAGGTTTTCTCTGCTGTAACTGCAACTGCTGCCTGTGTCTCTTTCGCTGCAGTCATAACGTCCTGTTTTGTTGGAGCCAGCTTCAGCCTTTGCAGGAACGTAGTTGGATACATTTTCACTTCAGAACAGTAAGTGAAAACTTGTCAAAACATATACTTTGTGCCTTTCTGAGTTTCTTTATGAGTGGGAGTCTAGTCTAGTGCAAGTTGAACTGCCACAGCTGTGTGTGGGGCATTTCCTTTGCAGGCATCCCTTTACATTTACAGTGTCAGTTATTATGAGCCAGTTCAAACATGTATCAGCAGGCAGTTCTATAACTATGATGAATATCTGGGGTCAAGAAACGTGCCAAAGTAGTCCTAAACCAGGTAGAACCCTGAAGGGTTAATCATGAGTTTGTGCCTTGGTGTCAGTCAACCAGGATTTCTACAGCAGGTCCTCAGTTGTCTCCATGATGCAGGGTTTGGCAATCCTGTGGATCACAAAACTCATCTGTGGTTGTATGAGCACAGTTTTTTATAAGTGCTTCACATCTGTGTGGCATGGAGTCAACCAACTTGTGGCACCTTTCAGCTGTTATTCCCCTCCAACATTCTATAACAACATTCCACAATTCATGAACCTTTCTTGGTTTTGCTTCAGAAGCAGCATTTTTGATGTCACCCCACAAGTTCTCCATTGGATTAAGGTCCCGGATTTTGGGCTGGCCACTCCATAACATAACAACCATAACAAGATATTGCTGGTTTACTGGTGTGTTTGGGGTGATTGTCTTGTTGAAACAGCCATTTCAAGGGCGTGTCCGCTTCAGCATAAGGCAACATGACCTCTTCCAGTATTCTGACATATGCAAACTGATCCATGATCCCTGCTATGGGATAAATACCAACACCATAGTAGGAGAAACATGCCCATATCATGATGCTTCACTGTCTTCACTGTGTACTGTGGCTTGAATTCAGAGTTTGGGGTCGTCTCACAAGCTGTCTGCGGCCCTTGGACCCAAAAAGAACAATTTTACTCTCATCAGTCCACAAAATGTTCCTCCGTTTCTGTTTATGCCAGTTCATGTGTTCTTTGGCAAATTGTAACCTCTTCTGCACATGCTTTTATAGCAAAGGGACTTTGCGGGGGATTCTTGAACATAAATTAGCTTCACACAGACGTCTTCTAACTTTCTCAGTACTTTGAGGTAACTCCAGACTGTCTGTGATCATCCTGGAGCTGATCATTGGCTGAGTCTTTTCCATTCTGGTTATTCTTCCATCCTTTTTGATAGTTGTCTTCCATTTTCTGCCACATGTTTCTGGTTTTGCTCTCCATTTTAAGTTATTTTAGATCAGTTTACTTGGACAGCCTAACATTTTTTGCACCTCTTCATAGGTTTTCCCTTCTCCAGTCAACTTTTAATCAAAGTACATTGTTCTTCTGAACATTTTCTCGAATGACCCATTTTCCGCAGGCTTTCAAAGAGAAATGCATGTTAACAAGTGCACACCTGTTTTTTCACAAAATTGATCACTGATCGAATGCCACACTGCTTTTTTTAACACACCCCTTTCAACTAATTGTCCAATTGCACAGCCTTAAGAGCATGCATATCATGAATGATGAGGAGAACTTTCCTACTCTGACCTGTAGTCATAAGTTTTGGGTAGTGACCGGAAGAGCAAGATCGTGGATACAAGCGACCACAAGCCCTGTCATTTATCTTTATTTCAATAAAGTTCAATACAAATTAGCGTATTTCAGACATAGTGTGGCATGCTGATTAATTATGATTAATTTATTTGAAAACTGTGATTAATCTGATTAAACATTTTATCATTTGACAGCTCTAGTTGAACCATAAAGAGAAAATCATTATGCACAAGCACTTTTGAAGCTTTAAAACATAGATGGAGAACAACTTGTGGACGACAGAGCACACAGCGGACAAAAAGGGATCCTTTGGTGGCGTTTGTTTTGCAAACTATGCACGCATTTGTGTGAATTAGTCATATGTATAAAAATGGCAGCATGTGGAATACCAGTACAGTACAGTAGCTACAATGGTAATATTTTATGTTTTCATGCTTTATTTTTTTTCAGAGACATTTTGAAAAGGGTTGCTGATGTCATGGTTGTCTTTGGCTTCATGCATGTTGCTGATGCTGTTGCGGTGAGAAACAAATGAACAATGCTGGAATCGAGCACAGGGTAATCCTGCACTGATCACCACAGGCTGTGAGTGGAGGTGTAATTCGAGGAGCAGGAAAACAAAAGATTGGCGCCGTGTGTAATCTGGTGGGATACTACTTCACTGGATTTCCCATTGGTGTGTCCTTGATGTTTGCAGCAGGAATGGGCATCGTAGGTAAGTAGTAACCATTCCAATCAATGTACAGTAGATCCCGGTCTTTCATGGGGGTTATCGTCCGTGACAACCGCCGCAGCGTGAATTTCGCAAGTAATTGATGCGTCTATAGAAATTTAGACACATGGCTCCCTCGTCTCTTTTCAGATCCTCTTGCAGGCTTGATGTTGACATTCTCCTCTGATATTGGATCAACATTTGCAATAAAAGGCACAGCCCAAAGAGATGACATGGGCCGCCTCTCCAATGAGCTCACCACTCATGGGAGGGGCCAAAGGGGTCGGGTGCAGAGCGAGCTGGGTCACAGCTGAAGGTGGAGACCTGGGCGGTCCGATCCTTGGCTACAGAAGTTAGCTCTTGGGATGTGGAATGTCAACTGTCTGGTGGGAAAGTATCTTGAGCTGGCGTGAGCGGTGGAGATGGGCTGGACTTTATTCCACTGTGGCGTTGCAGCCACTCTGACGTTGCGCCCTGGCTCATAGCCTGGATGTTGGAGTTTCCCTCTGCCTTTGGGGGGACATGTCCTGATTGTGGTTTGCACTTATGCGCCAAGCATCAGTCCAGAAACCCTTTTTACACGCGTTTTTTGATAGAGTACTGGAGAGGCTCTCTCAGTGGATACTCTTGTCCTGTTGGGAGACTTCAACACTGACGTTGGCAGCGACAGTGAGACCCGAGGGGCATGATTTGGAGGAACGGTCCCCCTGATCTAAACTCGAGCGGTACTTTGTTCTCAAAGATTGTCCATAACAAACACCATGTTCAAGCATAAGGGTGTCCACATGAGCACTTGGCACCAGGACACCATGTGCAGCGGTTTGTTGATTGACGTTGTGGTCATGTCATCGGACTTGCGGCCATATATTTTGGACACTTTGGTGAAGAGAGGGGCGGAGCTTTCAACCGATTACCACCTGGTGGTGAGTTGGCTCTGCTAGTGGTGGAGGAGCTGTGGCCGTAAGGTGGTCGCTGCCTTTCATGCCAGTGGTAAGGGATGACGTCAAGCTGAAGAAGGAGTCATATCTGGACTCATGGTACTCTGGAGGAAGCTGACAGGTATCAACAAGCCAAGCGATCTGCGGTTTTGGCAGTCGCTGAGACAAAAACTCATGGGACATCAAAGATTTCAGAGAAGCCACGGAGAAAGACTTCTGGATGGTTTGAAAGAGATTCATTACCATCATCTGCCGCCTCGGGAGTGAGAGGAAGTACATAGTCAACGATTTGTATGGTGGGGGTGGTGTGCTGCTGACCTCAACTTTAGATGCTGTGGCTAGGTAGAAGGAATACTTTTAAGACCTCTGCAACCCCACGTCTTCCAATGAGGATGCAGTGATGAGGAGCCCAGGCTGGGCTCCCCTATCTCTGGGGCTGAGATTGCTGAGGTTGTCCAAAAGCTCCTCGGTAGCAGGCCCTCAGTGGTGGATGAGATCCGCCCGGAGTTCCTTAAGGCCCTGGATGCTGTTGGTGTGTCTTGGTTGACACAACTCTGCAGCATTGTATGGACATCGGGGGCAGTGCCTCTGGACTGGCAGACTCCACACTCTCTATTGTTCTCTGGTGTTACCATATCTAACTTAGAGTATCAGTAGTATAGTTTTTGTCCTGGTTGTGGAACTGAGGACCAGGTCTACAGTCTCGGCAGGGTCCTTGACAGTACATGGGCGACCAGTCTACATGTGTTTTATGGACTTGGAGAAGACATTCAAACGTGTTCGTGTAGGAGGACTATGGGAGCATGGGATATCGAATCAGCTAATTCGGGCTGTATGACCGATGTCCGAGTTTGTTTCTCATTGCCGGCAATAAGTCGGACCCATTTCCAGTGAGGCTTGGACTCCGCCAGGGCTGTGTTTTGAGCTGACAAACCTTAAGTAAGTTTAATCAAATATAGAATTACGACAGCTTCTGCTTGGTCATTATCACCGCAGCAGATAATGACAAGAAAATAAACAGTCATGTTGGGATAAGCCGAAAGGAAAAGAAGATGACGCGATCAAGGGACACTGGGAACGCAGAGTGCAGGTAGGATTCCAACGTTTACAGCGTGCGTAAAGAACATTATGTACAATTACACATGAAGCGAAGAAACCGGAAGACCACGGAACTCTCAACCCTTGACAAAAAACATTACCCTCAAAGCAAAATATATATTCTGAGGAAAAAAACTGACCCAAAATCTGCATATTTGCGGGGCTTTGTTGTATGCATTGGGTGTCGACTGTACAGTGAATTATTTTGCTATGAAAATGTAAAGAAAGCTTCTGTTATTTCTTGAACAGGACTTTGGACAGGACTGACTATTTGTGTGTTGGCACAGTCTATTTTCTTCATCACATATTTGCATAAGCTTGATTGGAAAAAGGCTGCCGAAGAGGTGTGTCACTCCATCCCCAGAGACATGTGACATGTCATTGATCCAACTGATGTCTTTGAGCAGGCACGCTTGAGAGCTGGAGTCCAGGTGAAGGCTGACAAGGACTTTGCCACAGAGGAAGATCAAGGCAAGTACTGATGTGTTCACGCTGTCCATGAAGTTTATATAACCGACAGCTTTTATGATTGAATCTTTAGACTCTTTCCCCAAACTGGATAAGGTTACTACCGTCGCGTCCAGCTGTGAGAGCGCTGCAGAGGAGCACGCTCCCGAACAGATTCCTAACCAGCATAACCTCGCAGCCACCGTTGTTGGTGATGTTCTCTCAGGAACACAGCTGCTTTGGCGCCGGGGTTTGACTTTACTCGTCATGGTTGTCATCCTGGTGGTTGGAATGTTAACCAGTGGCTTCCTCACAGCATTGCTGAAATGATTTTTGGGCTGCCTTAATAACTAAAAACAGTCGAACTCGATCACTCAGATACCTTAAAGGGGCTCTGTCCTGTGCTTGTCAGACTTATCTTTCAAATGCTGTATTCTTCTTCAACGCGACGTGTCATATCACGAGGCTGGTGCGGTTGGAACTTAAACCGGCTTTCGTTTTTATGCCACTTCTAAATCTCGGGTTTTGTTAGGCACAAGAACATCACGGAATTCGCTCTTCTGTAGGAAGTCCTTATGAGGCGACTTGCCATACTTGTATATATTTTTTTCAGGCATAAAAGGGACGATTTGTTGTTTTTGGGGTGAGCTGAAGACCTTCCTCGTCACTTCAAGGACAATTGTTTTGTGAGGAAAGCACAGTTCCAAGCCAGATTTTCCAGTAGTTATCCCAGTGCTCTTCAAACTGGGGGGCTCGCCTCCTAAAGGGGGGGGCCCGGCGTTTTGACGGGCGTGCGCGGGTTATCCAATGAAATCCAATATCCAATTCTTCTTCTTTGCTGATAACCATTACCACCTAACCGCTTGATGGGGGCGTGTCTGTGCACCTCTGACCAGTGGTGGAGGATGGGGACGAGGGGGCTGTAGCTGACCCCCGGCCCCTGACCAATGGAAACAGAGTAGGCGTGGTCAGGGGAGCAGGCTGCCAAATTCAAGCATTTCAGCCAAGAGGAGAAGAATACGGATTGATGGGGTGTCACGGGACACTTGACGTCTACAAGAATGAGAGAAGCTACTTTTAATAAAAAGTAAAATGAAAAAATATAAAAAATTACTACAACTAATATGATTTCCAATACAGTACACTCTTCTAATGCTTGCGGCCCCACCTCCTGACAAAAGGGCTCACTCCGTTCATATCATTGTTTTATGGAACCAACACTAAGTTGCTAAACCCAATGCACAGAGTGAACTCTCTTGCTGTCTGTTTGGAGACGAGGAAAACAGACACCTGTGCAAATGAAATATATCGTGCCCGGAAAAATTACCCCTTTCATTTTTGTTTACTGTGTCATTAATTCATTACCGTCCCAGGCCCAGTGCCCACAAAACCTTTTTTAAATAAGAAATTTCGTTTAAAATTTGTTTGATTTTGCACGATTTTGTGACTCCCCTACAGGTTTTTCCCGGACAAAATGCTGCACTTTTTAGAAAAAAATGTTGCCCGTCATAAACAATCCTAATGTGAGACACACATATACTTCAAGATCGCCGATTCGATCATATCACTGTCAATCAAAAGGACATTCTGCCACAGACATCAAGCAGAAGCCGAGCGTCCGGGCCAGCCCACTGCCCCATAGACCCACAGAGATAATGGGCGGGGCAAAGCCCAGCATTTATTAAGTAGATGATTTTGAAAAAAAGATGAAGATATAAAAGCGTATATTTAGTCAATGAAGTGTACACACAGCAGAACATATTTTAACACCTATGCTTTTTAAATGTTCTTTTAACACTATTAGACCGCTGTAGACATGAAATAATAGTCACCTTAACACCTATTGTTCGTTGTTTAACACATTGCTCGAATCAAAATTTACGAATGGAGGACTTCACGTAGGTGTTGCACGTGTGCAGAATATGCCCTGGCTGGCATAGGCACATGACTTCGTGCAGTGTTAAGGTAATGTCCCGTAAGGTAATGTGTTGTGTTATTGCTGCGGCCTTGAGACTAGAATACTATGCAACACTTGAAATCATTATGTTTTTGCCCATAATATACTGGGAAATACACCAGTCTACTGGGAAATTTGCTTCATAAGGGAAAATGATGTCAGGTGTAAAAGATTTTTCTCACTTCTAATTTGCCACCTTTCAATGCCCCTTTCAAGCGCGTGTTTGTTTACAGACTTGCCACCAGAGGGCGCTGTGTCCCCCATTTTTTTTTGTCGGGGAGCTACTGGTACCAGGAAGACACAAATTGCTGATTAAACAGAAATTATTTTTAAAAACTGGTATTGTATCATAAAACAATGCACAAACTTTAAAGATGTATTAATGTTTCAATATGTTCCCACATCAAATCACAATGTATGTGTGAATGAAGGTTGAGAGTGAAGATTAAAACATTGAAATTGACTTGCATGCGTATTTATAGACGCACACACATCAGTTGTGATTATTAGATTAGAGTCAGCTTCAGAACCCTGCTCTCTTTATTTGCCATAGTTCACCCGCGACACAATTCGCTCTAAGCGCTCAACATGCTTCACAAACCTCAACGCATTTAAATGACAAAATGTATAGGTACCACTAATGAATGCAAATGTAAGATGGCCGTGGTGATGCATTCAAGGTCCAAGGAACAAAGTGTGAAATCTCAACACTTGATGAAACAGTCACAGCACAGAACGGTGGTGTGTTCAAGGTCTACGGAAGAAATTGTGAAATCTCAACACTGCATGAAACAGTCGCAGCACGGACATGTGGTGCATTCAAGGTCCAAGGAACAAAGTGGGAAATCTCAACACTTGGTGAAACAGTCACAGCACGGAACGGTGGTGCGTTCAATGTCCACGGAACAAAGTGTGAAATTTCAACACTTGATTAAAAAGACACAGCACAGAACGGTGGTGTGTTCAAGGTCTACGGAACAAATTGTGAAATCTCAACACTGCATGAAACAGTCGCAGCACGGACATGTGGTGCATTCAAGATCCAAGGAGCAAAGTGGGAAATCTCAAAACTCAATGAAACAGTCGCAGCACGGACGTGTAGTGCATTCAAGGTCCAAGGAACAAAGTGGGAAATCTCAAAACTCAATGAAACAGTCGCAGCACGGAACTGTGGTATGTTCAAGGTCCAAGGGTCAAAGTGTGAAATCTCATCACCCCATGAAACAGTTGGAGCACAGAACTGTGGTGCATTCAAGGTCCAAGAAACAAAGTGTGAAATCTCACTACTGTTGGAGAGACTAGCATCGGAGCTGTTAATACCTATACATATATACAGTGTAGTGTATAATCCTGTCATGTTTGTTTGTATTTATTTCATTGCATTTTTACAAAATATTATTACCTCAGCCTGTTTCGGGGTTGAATATGACCTATTGTTAGTTTTTAAAAAGCATTATTAAGCAGATTGTATGTTTTTTTTTGCCTAAATCAAACTTTCTTGAGCATAAAATGGTTAAATAAAGTCAATTACAAATGCAAGGCATTCAGAAGATGCATTTAAAGATGTTGTGATCCTACACCGGTAGCTGGGCGTCAGTAAAATTACTTTGACAAGGAAGGACTGTACTGAAGAGAAAGTAAAAAAACAAAAAGGAGCTCTCCCAATGCTAAAATGTTGTCTTATTTATGTTCTACTTATCCTGTGTTCTCTTATTTTGGCTACTATATTGGATAACGGACGTGTAAAGGTGACTATAGGGCTGTTATTTAATGTCTAGAGGGCTCTAATCATGTAAAAATGTCAACAGAAGGTCGTAAATAGGTTTTATGTGGGATTAACTGAAAACATTTGATTTAAAAATAATACTTACTACAGTCGGAACTGGACCGATACCAAAGTTTGCAGTATTGCACAGCCCTCTGTATGATTTGAATTTCTAAAACACAACAGAAAGGGTCACTCTGTTTTAATAGCCATTTACTTGCATCATCAATGTGACCTTGACAGCTTGACAACGCATCCTCCTTTGTATGTTGGTGTTGCACGAAGCCGGAACAACCACGTGACCCAAGCTGCTGCTACGCTTCCGAAAAAGAAATAACGTGGCACCATCCGACATTTGGCTCGTATAACGTCACGTAAAAGCTCAACGTGGCTCCAGCGTGGACAGGGCATCCTCAGCCGGTCCCCGGGTGATCTCAGAATCCCCCGGCGAAACGCGAGCATTTAAATCTCCCATGAAAATGTTTATTTTGACACAAACCAAGGACACTGGTCAGAAACTGGGAGAAGAAAGAAAATCTGGCCTTCCCTGCTTATGCTGAAGAAGATGGATAATAACAGAAGAGTTTGATACAGTGTGTGATTTGATTCCATCCGACGGTGACATCGGTTGATGTAGGCCTTACTCTTGCATTATAAAATCAATATTTGCATTTTTACACTCTTATGGTAAAGAGGGGTCCCAAACCACTGGGCTGCGGGAAATGTTCAAAATTTTATGTAAAGAGACATCAATTTTGGAAATATGAGAATATTTGGGAATATTTTTATTTTAAAAATAAAATATAACAATATATAGAAAATATTGTACAGTTAGAAATTCCACAGTTTTTGCATGTTGCAAGCAGGTGTTTTGTTCCACATTGTTTGACGGCTCTTGAAAGCACCATGGAACTCTTTCCCACGCTGCACGGCTTATCCCTTCAGGGGTCAACGCAGCAAATCAATTGCCTCCATCTAACCCTGTCTTCTGTATCCTCTTCTCTTGCGCCAACTACCTTCATGTCCTCTTTCACTACATCCATAAACCTCCTCTTTGCTCTTCCTCTAGGCCTCCTGCCTGGCAATTAAAAAACTCAGCATCCTTCTACCAATATATTCACTATCTCTCCTCTGGACATGTCCCAACCATCTCAGTCTGACCTCTCAGACTTTATCTCCAGAACCTCTAACATGTGCTGTCCCTCTGATGTGCTCATGTGCTCTTGTCCATCCTGGTCACACCCAAAGAGAATCTCAGCATCTTCATCTCTGCTACCTCCAGCTCTGCCTCCTGTCTTTTCTTCATTCCAGCCTGCCTTGCACACACTTCTTCACCTCTTTTCCACACTCTCCATTGCTCTGGACTGTTGACCCTATGTACCTAAAATCCTCAACCTCTCATCCATTTTCTATACCGCTTATCCTCATTAAGGTTGCGGGTATGCTGGAGCCTATCCCAGCTGACTTTGGGCGGGAAGCAGGGTACACCTTGGACTGGTCGCCAGTCAATCTCAGATCCTCAAACTTCTTTGCTGACGCTGCACCGATCCGTTTATTGACCTCACGCTCCAACCGTCCCTCACCGAGATACTTGAACTCCTCCACCTGAGCCAAGAGCTCACTCCCAAACTGGAGGGTACAGTCCGCCCGTTTCGGACTGAGAAGGAGGTGTTGAAGATTAAAATCACCTGCTGTGGTGACTGGCTGGAAAGAAAACCCGCAGGGTCTCGGCCCTCCATGGCACGAGTTTGAGACCCCGGCTCTTTAACATCTCCGGGCATTGAATGTCACTATTCAGTTGCCTCTCCTCCGAGCAGCTACATCAGTTCATGCATAAAGACTAGATAGGACAGCTGTAGCTTCTAACAAATAACAAACAGGACTTGTTGATGAATTTAACCGGGTACCTTCGGTTTGGGAACCACGCACACAAACTGGTCTGTGGGGCACCAGTGTGAAGAACCACCCACTGGCATTTTTGTCCCCTCTCATCTTATGCATGTATTATGTATGTAAAGCATGTTTTCATTGGCACTCAAAATTGTGTACCAGTGCTGCATACTTGCTGCAAAACAAAAGCCAAGTCCAGGAACGAAGACCGGCCGTTTGGGCAGCCAGAAGAACTGCTGCAGCATTGAAATGATTGGTAAGCATCAAGTGCAAGATATGCAACATTGTTTTTTCCAAACTGCCCTAAACTCAACACAACGTATCGCAAAACCCTGTGTGATCCCAGTTGCTGGTCTGTCCCAGCTCGTACCAGTTTTTTGTACATTTGGCCCGTTAATCCATTACTAACACAAGGTCATGTCGTGCAGAGTAAAGTTATGACAAACAACCTGCCAAAGAATGGAATACAAGCACCTGTGGTGGACCCATGCAAGAGGTGTTTTCACACACGCCCGCTGAATCAGAAGGTGTTAACAATACAAGTCCCACGCCGACGATGCCGGCAACAGTAACAGTTGCACTGACCTTACGGGAGCCGTTTTCATTGCGCAACAACGAGGCAAACGTTATGAGGTCTCGGCACTTGCGGTGTGTGGGTGACTGTGAATGCACCTGCTGCTGCTGGGGAGGTGAATCTGCGAAGGTTAAGAACGACACATTCATGCAAACACGGCAGCAAGACACAAGCAAAGTTGTTTGGTCAAAAAGCCAGAAATCATTGAAGTTGAACGGGTTGGCAAGGCAGAGGGACAGAGATGGGAAGGACGTGCAGCAGGTTAGGGTGATGAAGGATAAGGATGGAAGGGTATTGACAGGAGACAGTAGTGTCATGGGAAGATAAAAAGAGTACTTTGAAGAGTTGATGAATGAGGAAAATGAGAGAGAACAAAGAGTAGAAGAGGTGACTGTTGTGGACCAGGAAGTAGCAAAGACTAGTAAGGAAGAAGTGAGGAGGGCATTGAAGGGGATGAAGAATGGAAAGGGACTCGGTCCTGATGATATACCTGTGGAGGTAAACCCGAATCCGGCGCATTTGACCAGACAAAGCCGCAGACCACTCGCGTTGCGTCAGTCACTGGCTGTGTTTCGCCTTTTCGACCCCGCCTGCTTGCTTCTAGCTTGGCTGGCGATGCAACGTCGGTCGGAAAGTTTTGCTCGTCGTACCAAATGCGGTGCTTTTGAGAAAAATCCATTGAACGAGGCTCTCTTTATCACCTCCCAGCCACTGTGTTTTGTGTGTAGGTCGAGGGTCGTTGAGCATACCAAACAAATTTGGGGTTCAAATAATAAAACAACCAGGGTGCCCGAATTTATGCGCCTACCTGATAATTATTGCACACTTCCTAAAAACTTCGTTTCACTGTTTGTCTGATATATGATGCATTTCACTGAATTGCTGATCCAAACAACTAATGATTTATAAAGCACAATCTTGAAAATGATCAGGGGACCTTCTGGAGCAATTTAATGACCCTAACCAAAGTTGTACAGGAACAACGGAATTCGTGTGCCAGACTTCCTTTGGCCAAAACATAAACTGTCGCAACCTGAATTTCAAAATACTATACCGACACTTCTTTTCCTTTCGGCTTATCCGTTTTGATTTGGCAACTTTTACATCGGATGCCCTTCCTGACACAACCCTCTATGAGGGACAGGAACTAATAGTGGTAATACAAAAAGAGTGTCATAAAAATAGCTTACTCACGGGTCTTGATTGTTTTATTTATTTTCAGAATGTTCCTGAGGCTGACAAAATCAAGTTGCATGCTGCAAATAAGCCTACAGAAAAAGTTTTTATTGTGTTTATATTTTATTGTTAGTCTATTTATAAAATAAGGTGGATTGTCTCACAATTCTTTGGGCAAATGCAAGTAATTGGTAAGCCCGTTTTCAAATGTAACAAAGGCTAAATAAAAATGCAGTCAAGGACGTTGGTATGGCGGCTCATAATATTTCACAATAAAGTACAGACACCTTCATAATAAAAGACAGTAATACATGCTTGTGTGCTTGGAACAAACAAGCAAAATGTACATAAGCCAGTAAATCCAAATAAACACACATAATCCATGATTACATTCTTATTATGCAAATTAAAATGTATTCAAATATACGTAACATATCTTGCTTTACAACAGGGGTGTTGGAAGTGCAGTCCGAGTGATTTATTGGCCCGTGGCACAATCTAAAAACACAATTTAAAGTACAATTTAAAAAAACTTTATGGAAACAGCAAAAATTAAAAAATGACCAGTGATTACAATTACAAAAAAATAAAGTCAAAATATGAGGTGAAAAAAAGATGTAATTTAAACAAAACAAGTTCCCATTCCATTCCATTCCTTTCCTTTTTCCTTCGCTTATCCGGGTCGCGGGGCCAGCAGTTTCAGTAGGGAAGTCCAGACTTCCCGGTCCCCGGCGACCTCTTCCAGCTCCACCGGGAGGACACCAAGGCGTTCCCAGGCCAGCTGTGAGACATAGTCCCTCCAGCGTGTCCTAGGTCTTCCCGGGGGCCTTCTCCCGACCGGGCATGCCCGAAACACCTCACCAGGGAGGCGCCCGGGAGGCATCCGGACTAGATGCCCGAGCCACCTCAACCGGCTCCTCTCGATGTGAAGGAGCAGCGGCTCTACTCTGAGCTCCTCCCGGATGGCCGAGCTCCTCACCCAATCTCTTAGGGTGAGTCCAGCCACCCTACGAAGGAAACTCATTTCCGCCGCTTGTATCCGCGATCTCATTCTTTCGATCATGATATGGTCATGGTCAAAACAAGTAGCCATTTTTGAAAAATTAGGTAATTACAAGAAAAAAAAAATGGAATTGAAAACAAAATGTTGTAATTTTATGAGTAGAAGGTCAAAATATTATGAGAAAAAAAAATGTCCTTTTAGTTTGTTCATTTTTATTACTTAAATGTCGCAATATTAAGAAACAAAACAATATAAAGTTGTATTTTTTGGCATATTCGGTTAAAGTGAAAATATTGTGGGAATAAAGTCATAATATTGCCTCTTGTTTTTTTTGTTTTTTTAACCTTGGACGACATATTGAAAGGGTCCCCGCCAAACCGAGCAAAGCGAACATCAACAAAGGAACATGTTCTAATGGTAATGCTGTTCCTGAACTACAGTACCTTTGTGTAGTTTTAATGGCAGGAAATGCCACTTGTGGAACATGACCATGGGGGGAAACGCATGTCAATTGTTGTAGCGCGTGGTAACTGCTATGCCTGTATCAGTATCGGCGTGCTATACGGCACAAAACTGTATTAATTAATCAATCATGCTATTTTGTGGTGGTATACTGCCTATTTTTGGTTAAAAAAAACCACATATATATACACATTTAAAGCAAATAGTACTTTCTTGTCTAGAAGGAGTATTTTCAAGCACAAAAATGGCTAAATGGAGTAAAAAAACAGATGGCATTCAGAAGACGCATTCAAAGACGTGATTAAATGTAGTATTCCACACTGGTCACCGGGTTTCTGCAATGTTACTCCAATACTGGGCGAGACAACTGCCTTTTATTGGTTTGAGGGATCTCACAGCAAGCACAATAATCCCCAACACGGGCCGTAACCCACCCCGAGCTAAAACCCGACTCTGAACCCCCCAACATCGCTTCCCGCCCACCCCCGCATCTCAGCTCTCCCTGCACGATTTACCGACGCAATGTTTTGTTTATGTCTCGGTTTCTCCTACCGTGGCTATTCCACGGAATGAAGGTTCTGAAAAAGCATTGCTGGGAGTTCTGCTGCAATGGTGACTCTACCATTTCTTAGATGAGGGGTGTCCCAAATTTTCCCAGCCAGGACCACATGGTGAAACATAACAGGATTGAAATATTGTAAAGCAACACGTGCAGATATGCTAAGAAGTTATACACTTCAGACATTCCAAGAAAAAACTGCATCCCAGCTTTGTCATAACGGTGAAAACGGGAATTGATAGTGTCATTTTCGTCTTTCCTCGTTTCCCCCAATGTTTGCAATCGCTCCGCCGGGCTTAGATGACAAGATGGGCTAGCATGAGAACGTTGAATCGGTGTCTGCAGCAATCCTGGCCGCTGTGAATCTGAAGGTCACACCTACGCCGTATTTGTTTGTCCTGAAACCGTCTTGTCATGAGAGGGAAAATATGCGCTAAAAAGTTCTTTTGGACATCCCGCATCGGACTTTTCCTGGACTTCGTCCCACATACTATTTACTAAGTACTCGTACACACCAATCCAGGAGGGTGGTGGTTTCCAAACTTTATTTAGCCGCGCCCCCCTTTTGGAGATAACATTTTTTTAAACCATTTTCTATGCCGCTTCTCCTCATTAGGGTCACGGGAATGCTGGAGCCTATCCCAGCAGACTTTGGGCGAGAGTCGTACTCTAATGGACAATTTAAAGTCGCCAATGAAGCTAACATGCATGTTTTTGGGCCCTACGGAGATTTGAACCCTGGTCTTCCAGATCTCCTGACTGTGTGGCCAATGTGCTAACCACGCAGCCACCGTGCGGCCCATAACATTTTTTCAAATGTTCAAATCCATAAATAAGGCGCTTTGTTATGGAAGTCATATAAAGGGGGAGAAAAAAACAGCAATAATGAAAAGTGTGCATGGTACCCCCCCCCCCTTATCATAATGCCGGTCCCCCCTTAGGGGCCGCGCCCCCCAGTTTAAAAACCCACCGCAATAGGGCAACACGGGAGATGTTTTTCTCCATGTGTTGTCACTTCTCCAATGGTTGTAGTCCCCGAAGTTAATTTCAGCGCCAACCAGTTGAACCAGATTGAAAACCATTCCATTTAAAACCAGTGCTGTATCTAATCACCTTACCAGTAACTTTTCATTCCTAGGGAGCACATTGTCTGCACTACAGCAAAGTTCTGTTCTATTTGTTTATATTCTACTCATTACCATTCCTAAACATTTAAAAGGTGGTCGATCGAGCCCCATTTGAACCTCTCCAAGGAATGAAGGTCCAGAGAAGGGGGTCACAGAGCTGATAGTGTAGCGGCAATCCGAAGCCCCCAGATAGATGGCAGCTCCACGAGGGCCGGGCCTCCCACTGCAATGAGAGCCCACCTAATTGGCTGGCAGACAGGAGCCTTGGAATGGGCACCCAATCGGGTGGTAGCGGTTGCGTTTCCCCCTTCCATGTTGACCATCTGGCCACGCCCACTCGGTGAGCTTTAAAAGAAACGCTTGGTTGCTGCTTCTGGAGTCTTCCGTCCTCCCTCATTGAATTCATGAATTCATTTTTTTCATGAATTGGACTCTGAAGTGACTGATTTTTTTTTGTTTTTAAAGAAAAACAGTTTAACCAACCAACCCCTCTTTTGTTTCTTTGCCAATTCTCTTTGGGCAGTGTGTGACAAACCTCCGCATGGTTTTTATTTCACGACTTAATCATCTGGTGTGCATCTCCTCTACCTGCACACCATCCCTAAGGGAGAAGTTGTGTCTTTCCACGTTTCAGGTAAGTATTTGCTGCAGTGTTTCAGGTGTATATGTATTGTATTGTATTGTACTACATGCATGTGTGTGTGTGCTTTACTTTTGTCCCTTTGGGACTGGACGCACACCAGCAGGTGGTTTTGATAACCAACACCTCCTACAATTTGAGGGAAGGAGCTCATCAATCACATCCCCTGCTGGAGGAACTGGTCGGAGAGAAAATCTGCAACGTCTCGGCCCTCGAGGGCACGAGTCTGACGTATGTGCTCTGGAGGGCCTCGCTCCGGTGTGCACTTGGGGTCCTTGTTTTGTCCATTCTCCACATTAGTCATTGATGTTTGCATGTAATCTGAATACTGAGTATTCCGCTGAACAGTCCTTAAATGTATGTGCACGTACAGAATCTGTGCAAGTCCATATCTGCACACACTTGGCGTCTACATGCTAATAGCTGCAGAGAATAACCTATCAACAAACACGCCACGGAAGGGGCGGGCATAGGGAAGCGGTGGGCAGTGGAAAAGTACTGAGAGGCGGGGAAATGGAAACCTGCGCGGCTCGGGAGGAAGGTATTCATAGAGAGTATTAGTCCGGCTTTGCCAAGTCACACTTCTGCACCACTTGGCTTATTTTGACAAGAGAGCCTCCTCATGTCCAAAGCTTATCTGGTTACACTGGCGGTAAACAAATCCCGTGTCAGCCCAGCGCTACCAAAGGCTACAATGATGCTGACTTTGCATGTTTGTCACACAAAATGTTTCTGATCATCAAACACATTTTAATATTAGTCAAAGATAACACAAGTAAACACAAAATGCAGTTTTTCAATGAATGTTTTTATTATTTAGGGAGAAAAAAACCCTGTGTGAAAAAGTAATTGCCCCTGCACCTAATAACTGCTTGGGCAGCCTTAGCAGCAATAACTGCAATCAAACGTTTGCCATAACTTGCAACAAGTCTTTTACACGCTCTGGAGGAATTTTGGCCCACTCATCTTTGCACAATTGTTGTCATTCAGCTTTATTTGAGGCTTTTCTAGCATGAAGCGCCTTCTTAAGGTCATGCCACAGCATCTCCATGGGATTCAGGTCAGGACTTTGACTAGGCCACTCCGACGTCTTCATTTGGTTTTTCTTCAGCCATTCAGAGGTGGATTTGCTGGTGTGTTTTGGGTCATTGTCCTGCTGCAGCACCCAAGATGGCTTTAGCTTGAGTTGACCAACAGATGGCCGGACATTCTCCTTCAGGATTTTTTGCTAGACAGTAGAATTCATGCTTCCATCTATCCCAGCAAGCCTTCCAGGTCCTGAAGCAGCAAAACAAGCCCAGACCATCACACTACCTCCATCATGTTTTACTGTTGCTATGAAATGCTGTGTTACTTTTACGCCAGATGGAACGGGACACGCACCTTCCAAAAAGTTCTACTTTTGTCTCGTCAGTCCACGAGAACTTTTCCCAAAAGTCTTGGCAGTCATCATTTTGTGTTCAATTATGTTATCTTTGACTAATAGTTACCTATTTTTTATGAGCACAAACATTTAAGTGTGACAAAAAGTCAGGAAATAGTTTTTCACACCCCTGTGTAGAAGCTGCGTAGAGAACAATTAGGCCTGTAGCTACACACCACCGTAAACAATGGAAAAGCAAACCCAGGCGGGCGCAGTCATTCTTCTTCATCACTGCAAACTGTTGTGATAAGCATCGGTCCCACTACCCCCCGTGCTTTCACTGAAGCGTGTTCATTATGGAAAGTTCCCGAGTGCTGCATAAGCAAGTCACATCAGTGACTAAAATTACAATTCAAATGTAGTTGTTTTTTTTTTCCCCAGAAATGTAATATTACGTTTGAACTGTCAATCATCGGGTGGTCAGTCTGGGCTGGCCCTTTACACTTGCAGATTCACTCGGACTTACAGGACAGGTCAGTGTGGTTTCCTTGTTCTTAGACCTGTAACATTGTAAATGTGCAGTTGCTATCATTATTGTAAGAGAGAGTGATATGACCGGAGTCAAATTCCTAGTGTGGCAACACATATGGCGAATAAAGCTGATTCTGATTCTGACCTCCTAAGTCAAACGCCCACCACTCCTTAGCATGAGTCCACTAGGTTGGGCAGTAGGGGCGTAAAGGTGACTGTAGGGGTGTTATTTCATGTCTAGGGGGCTCTAATAATGTTAAAAACAGTATTTAGAAGGTCATAAAGGTCATACACATGTTCTTTGTGGTCCAATTATGAAAATATGTCCGGGTGTTGGGCTGGCCCTTCCATAAAATAACAAGTAAACAAAATTTTTATATTCAGCAGAAGGCAACATGACCTCTTCCAGTATTCTGACATATGGAAACTGATCCATGATCCCTGCTATGGGATAAATACCAACACCATAGTAGGAGAAACATGGCCATATCATGATGCTTCACTGTGTACTGTGGCTTGAATTCAGAGTTTGGGGGTCGCCTCACAAACTGTCTGCGGCCCTTGGACCCAAAAAGAACAATTTTACTCTCATCAGTCCACAAAATGTTCCTCCATTTCTCTTTAGGCCGGTTGATGTGTTCTTTGGCAAATTGTAACCTCTTCTGCACATGCCTTTTTTAACAGAGGGACTTTGTGGGGGATTCTTGTAAATAGATTAGTTTCACACAGACGTCTTCTGTCACAGTACTTACAGGTAACTCCAAACTGTCTTTAATCATCCTGGAGCTGATCATTGGCTCAGCCATCCATTTTGATAGTTGTTTTCCCTTTTTTTTGCCCAGTGTCTCTGGTTTTGCTCTCCATCTAAGGCATCTGCAGTCATTTTAGCTGACAGGCAAACATTTTCAACTGTAAATTGTCTACTTGTAATATTCTGAAATAATATAATATTAATAATATTTTTACTTTATTCTCAGACTATTCTAACTTTTTCCAGAAGTTACAACTATATGTTGTTTTGTTAAGATGGCAATTTCAAAACTAATAATTGTCAAAGTTTTTTTTTATTCTCCTGAAATTACAACTTTATTTTGTTTTGTTTCTCATATGATGAAGATTAAAAAAAAATCATGTTCACGTTTTTTTCTTCATAATTGGACTTTATGCTCATGAAATTATAACAGCCTTTTGACATTTTTGCTGTTAGTTTTTTGTTCATTCCAACCATTTCAACTTTCATCTTGCAAATGTGTTAATAATTACTGTATTGTGTAATTAATTATATGAAAATTATAACTTAATCCCATATAATAATTATAATATGTAATAGTTATTATATTTTTGTGACACTTGGACTTTTTTCTCATGAAATGATGTTTTTCTTTCTAATATTTTGACTTTATTTTTGTAAAATGACTGACCAAGTTATATTTTTAGAAAGCGCAGCCAGCCAATTAAAAAAACAGCCGCGTGATGCCAACGGCCCCGAGGCGGCACTTTAGACCCCCCTGGTCTAGGGCATAATGAAATAGTCTCTTAACCAAAACAACGAGCTCCAGATGAATCGCCTATTAGAGAAACGGTAAATGCAGCCCTGTAGAAGATTACAGCAGTACTCAGTACTGTACCCTGCTGCACTACACAGATGCACATTTACAGTTAAGAGAGTAGTCAATGGTTGGCCTGATGAGAGCTGCACTGTGCAACACACACACACACACACACACACACACACTTGAAGAGCAACACACACCAGCCATGTGAGTGAGCTTTTGAGGCATTTGTTGACTTTGGCAAAAGTCCCAGGCCCGTCATCCATTCCTTGTATGCCTTCACGTAAACACACATGCTGTTTCTCAGACCCGTCCCTGCACAAACATTTTCCTTTTGAAATAATGCACACATGTACAGTACACAATGCAGACGCGTCACAGTATACGGTGAACATGCACTCATATGCCTTGGAGGTGTGTTCACTTCCCAGTGCTTGTTTGGTGGGACCTCCTTTGCCTCGACTGCCCGGCACCTACACCCTCGGCGGGTTTTCTTTTTCATGTCCTACTTTCAAGACTTTCTTCCACCGACAGAATTTTGCCTCCACCTCGCTCATCACCAACTCTTACTTTTACATCAAGAATATTTTTAGACATGGTCTAAGAGTTTGCACAAATGAAACCCCACAACTTCCCCTTTGCCTGTTTTTGTGACTGAATATACAATATCTCAGGGTGTGTCAGGGGTACCCAAAGCCTGTTTTGTTACTGGCGCATTCTGCTAAATATAACTTAACAGTAAAACCGTAAAAATGTAATTGAAGCATTACTTTTATCAAAAATAAAATCCCCAACATTACGGGAAAAAAGTTGTGATTTTAGGACAATAATGTTATGAGGAAAAATAGCGAAATTTGTGTGGCAAATGTGTGTGGTTGCTTAAAAAGTCGCAGGAATAAAGTCAAAATATTGGGGCAATAAAGTCATAACTACGAGGAGAACATTTACAAGAAGAAAGTTTAAAGAGTAGAAAAACATCAGCATTAAAAAAAAAAAATCAACATTAAAAAAAGAAAAACATCAGCAGAAAAAGACTGATATATTAAAAATAAAGACATGAGAAAAAAAGTTGTTCTCTAATGTGAAAAAATGCACAATTTTTCAAAAATAAATTTGTAATATAAAAAATGTTAGTAAGTTAATTTTATGAGGAAAAAATGAGCATAAAGTGGAGTTATTAAATAAATGACGTTATTTTTTCAAAAGTCATAATACAGTATTATGAAAAAGAAGGAGGTCAGTGACTGCAAAGCAGTGGTAGGTGAGAGTGTAGCCAGACAGCATAGGATGGTGGTGTGTAGGATGACTCTAGTGGTGAGAAGGATGAAGAGGGTAAAGGGAAAGCAGAGGATGAAATGGTGGAAGCTGAAAAAGAGGAGTGTTGCGTGACTTTTAGGAAGGAGTTGAAAAAGGCTATGGGTGGCCAGGAAGTCCTTCCAGATGACTGGACAACTACAGCTACTGTGATCAGGGAGACAGGTAGGAGAGTACTTGGTGCGTCATCTGGAAGGAAAGTAGATAAGGAGTCTTGGTGGTGGAATGAGGAGGTGCAGGAGTGTATACAGAGTAAGAGGTTAGCTAAGAAAAAGTGGGACACTGAGAGGACTGAAGAGAGTAGACGGGAGTACAGAGAGATGCAGCGTAAGGTGAAAGTAAAGGTGGCAAAGGCCAAACAAGGGCTTATGATGACTTGTATGCTAGGTTGGACAGCAAGGAGGGAGAGAAAGATCTATACAGGTTGGCAAGGCAGAGGGACAGAGATGGGAAGGACGTGCAGCAGGTTAGGGTGATGAAGGATAAGGATGGAAGGGTATTGGCAGGTGCCAGTAGTGTCATGGGAAGATGGAAAGAGTACTTTGAAGAGTTGATGAATGAGGAAAATGAGAGAGAACAAAGAGTAGAAGAAGTGACTGTTGTGGACCAGGAAGTAGCAAAGATTAGTAAGGAAGAAGTGAGGAGGGCATTGAAGAGGATGAAGAATGGAAAGGCACTCGGTCCTGATGATATACCTGTGGAGGTATGGAAGTGTCTAGGAGAGGTGGCAATAGAGTTCCTGACCGGGTTGTTTAACAAGATCTTAGATAATGAGAAGATGCCTGAGGAATGGAGGAGAAGTGTGCCGGTGCCCATTTTTAAGAACAAGGGAGATGTGCAGAGTTGTGGCAACTACAGAGGAATAAAGCTGATGAGCCATACAATGAAGTTATGGGAAAGAGTAGTTGAAGCTAGACTAAGGGCAAACGTGAGCATTTGTGAGCAGCAGTACGGTTTTATGCCAAAAAAGAGTACAACAGATGCAGTATTTGCTTTGAGGATGTTGATTGAGAAGTACAGGGAAGGTCAGAGGGAGCTGTGTGGAGTGTTTTTGTAGATCTGGAGAAAGCTTATGACAGGGTGCCCAGAGAGGAACTGTGGTATTGTATGAGGAAGTCTGGAGTGGCAGAGAAGTATGTTAGAGCGGTGCAGGACATGTACGAGGACTGTAAGACAGTAGTGAGGTGTGCTGCAGGTGTGACAGAGGAGTACCGAGTGAAGGTGGGACTACATCAGGGATCAGCTCTGAGTCCCTTCTTGTTTGCTATGGTGATGGACAGGCTGACGGACGAGGTTAGACAGGCATCTCCATGGACTATGTGATAGAAGAGTTTCAGCTAAAATGAAAGGAAAGGTATACAAAACTGTGGTGAGACCAGCCATGTTGTTTGGTTTAGAGACAGTGCCGCTGAGGAAAGGACAGGAGGCAGAGCTGGAGGTAGCAGAGATGAAGATGCTCAGGTTCTCTTTGGGTGTGACCAGGATGGACAGGATCAGGAATGAGCACATCAGAGGGACAGCACATGTTAGAGGTTTTGGAGATAAAGTCAGAGAGGCCAGACTGAGATGGTTGGGACATGTCCAGAGGAGAGATAGTGAATATGTTGGTAGAAGGATGCTGAGTTTTGAACTGCCAGGCAGGAGGCCTAGAGGAAGACCAAAGAGGAGGTTTATGGATGTAGTGAAAGAGGACATGAAGGTAGTTGGCGCAAGAGAAGATGATACAGAAGACAGAGTTAGATGGAGGCAATTGATTCGCTGTGGCGACCCCTGAAGAGATAAACCCAAAGGAAAAGAAGAAGAATTATTATATATTAATATTTAAGTGTGGTTGCTTAAAAAGTTGCTTAAAAAGACTTTTAAAATAAAGTCACAAGAAATTTTACAGGAAGACATTTTTTTTAAAGAGTAAAGACATGAGAAAAAATGTTGTTTTCTAATGTGAAAAAATACAATCTTTCAAGAATACATTTGTATTAATATGAAAAATAATGTTATTTTAGTAACATAGAATGCAATAATAAGGAAAGTAATATTATTTTCAAAAAAATAGAAGAAAAATCATCAGTTAATTTACAATAATCAAGTCAAAATATTAAGAGAATAGCTGTAATTCAATGAGAATAAAGTCAAAATATTATGCGGAACATTTCAGCAATTTTTGTAGCATAAATTTGAAAAATATTTTTAATAAAATATTTTTACGCCTTTTCTGTTCAACAGCGACACATTCGATAACAATGACGATGAACATACCGGGTCTGGTGGTGATGGCGGCCTTCTACCTGCTAATCCTGGGAACGGGCATCTGGGCATCCATGCGCTCCAGGAAGGAGGAGAAAAAGTGCATGGGGGATGGAATTGAGATCACACTACTGGCTGGGCGGAACATCAACTTGCTTGTGGGCATCTTCACTCTTACAGGTAAAATGTTTGCACGCTTTTAAGAAAAAATCAAGCCAGAACTGAGAAGAAACTTGTCATGCTTTTGCAGCCACGTGGGTCGGGGGAGGCTTCATCCTGGGAATTGCTGAAGCAACATACAACCCAACATTGGGAGCAGTTTGGGCTCTCATGCCTGTGCCATACGTCCTCACATTCTTCCTCGGTAAGTACGACTTTAAGCCTGAAGCCATGAACTGAAAACTACGACGTCCCAGTCCCCAAAAATCTCTCCACGGCAAAAATGCTTCATCTTCTGGTTTTTATTTCTGCATGTGTGGCAGACAGGGCTAAAAAAACGACTATTTACGCTTGCAAGTGAACTTTTTAAGTCCTGTGATGCTGGTAGGAGGTGGGGTCCCCCATAATATATCGAGGTCAAGGCCTGTGCACATGCTCTATAGCAGGGTTCAGAGACCTTTTTGGCTATGAGAGCCATGAAAGCCATATATTTTCAAAAGTATTTCCATTAGTGTCCTAAATTAGTCCCGGCAAAACAGGAAGGTGGTGTGTGTGGGGTGTTTTTACTATATTGTGTCTTTGTAACAGGGACATCTTCAACTAGGGTGAGGAGCTCGGCCATCCGGGAGGAGCTCAGAGTAGAGCCGCTGCTCCTTCACATCGAGAGGAGCCAGTTGAGGTGGCTCGGGCATCTAATCCGGATGCCTCCCGGGCACCTCCCCGGTGAGGTGTTTCGGGCATGCCCAGCCGGGTGAAGGCCCCGGGGAAGACCTAGGACAGGCTGGAGGGACTATGTCTCACAGCTGGCCTGGGAACGCCTTGGTGTCCTCCCGGTGGAGCTGGAAGAGGTCGCTGGGGACGGGGAAGTCTGGACTTCTCTACTGAAGCTGCTGCCCCCGCGACCCGGACCCGGATAAACGGAGGAAAATGGATGGATGGACATCTTCAGTTAAGGCATTGAGGGGGCCCGGCATTATGACAGGGGGAGCGCGGGGCTATCATGTATACCGTATTTTTCGGACTACAAGCTGCTACTTCTAGTCTGGGGTGGGAGGAAGGGGGTGTTTAATGTTATCTCTAAAAAGGGGCGCGGCAAAAAAAGTTTGGGAACCACTGATTTAAGGTAAAAGTAAACAAAAATCACTTTCATTTCTAATTTATATACAGCACATTTGGAATTGTTTTCGGTTTGTAAAACTATACTTGTCCATCCATCCATTTTCTGCTTATCCTCAACGGGGTCTCTGGGGTATGCTGGGGCCTATCCCAGCAGACTTCGGGCAAGAGGCGGAGTACACCCTGGACTGGTCGCCAGTCAATCGCAGGGCAGACAAACATTCACACTCACATTCACACTCTAATGGACAATTTAGAGTCGCCGGTTTTTGTTTTGTTTTTGGATTGTGGGATGAAACCGGAGTACCCGGAGAATCCCTCACGCACGTACGGGGAGAACATGTACACATTAAACCCCATACTATTATTACATAAGGTTCCTACAATAGATCTAGTAAAAATAAATAAGGATTTGCTTACGGAAACTGACAGACCGACTGCAAGACAAGTGACTGCAATCCATGTTTTGATCGTTCACGTCGACACCACGTACAGGTCTAGCCAGGTGCAAGGAAGCACAGCCACGGGCGCACTTAAACAAAGCGACCTGGTGACAACAATAATAACATGCACTAATATTGTGTTGTGTGGAGTAGGATATGTTTTACTGGCAGTGATAGCCACTGACAGCTACCAGCTTGCTCTTTGCAGACTGCAGAGAGCAGGAGGCGATAGACAACAATTGTTGTTTAGCAGGAAATCTGGCATGGAAATCATTTCATTATGCTAAGATTTTTAGTGATGCTGCAATCAAAGACGACTATTTGGATTTTATTGTTGCACGCTACAGCAGATAGCACCTTAGCCACTTATAGCACGATGTGTTTCCATCTACAGGGCAGTATGTTATAATAACAAGGTTTTCATGAGCACTTTAAGTGTTGCAGGTCACTGACACCACATCAGTATCCCTGTAAATGTCTTAAAGTACCCCTCATGTTAAAAATAGGTCAACACGAAGTCAGTTCGGGATAGTAATTTGAGGCAACAGGTGCAAAGGGAGGACTTGAACCCCGTAGACCTGTAATCACGCACATTGACCAGCACTTCCGTCCAAAGTCACAATGGCCTGCATCGTGCGAGTTAGAAAGGCCCCCATCTCTGTTCTTGGTTTGTCTGATAGTGTTCGTTGTTCACTTACACCCCCACTTTTCTGCAGATTATTGTTTTCTTCAACCTTTTCACAGGTGGATTTTTCTTTGCAAAGCCCATGAGAGAGAACAAGTATGTGACAATGATGGACCCATTCCAGAAGAAGTATGGCAACGTGCTGGCCAGTGCGCTGATATTTCCCGCACTGGTCGCCGACGTGCTGTGGGTGGCACGCACGCTGGTCAGCCTGGGTGAGTTCCCCCACGCTGTAGAACTGTTTGGGACTATACTGTGCATGCAGTCGTGCAGACATAAAACTATCAAGGCATGCGATGTTCAGACCACTGAAGTAAAACACGGATGATTGTTGTCAAAAATAGAACACAGAATCAGTAAGAGTTATAACCAGGAAATGCTTCATCTTAATTGATTTCATAGCAAAAGTAAACTTGCATGGCGGATCTGGATTTTACTTCTGCATGTGTGGCAGACATGGCTAAAGAATGTCCTGCGATGCTGGTAGGTAGGTCCGGTCCGGTCACTCCAGCAGGTGATTTTAATGATCCACACCTCCTTCGGTTTGAGGGAAGGAGCTCATCAGTTAAAGCACCTGCTTTAGTGACCGGCTGGAAAGAAAACCCGCAGTGTGCGCGAGTTTGACACCCCTGGACTAATATCACTAACACATGCAATGGGGGGCGGGGGGCAAGACTAGCAATACTTTGCAATCAAGACACAAAAGTTAAGAGCGGGCTGGGGGAAAAGTGTATGGGCTGACCTCTATGCCCTGTTGTTCCAGGTGGAACTATGAGTGTGATCCTAGACCTCTCGTACGTCTACTCCATCATAATCTCCTCAGTGGTGGCCATCGTCTACACCCTCCTGGGGGGGCTCTACTCTGTGGCTTACACAGATGTCATCCAGCTCATCCTCATCTTTATCAGCCTGGTAGGTAGCCTCTATTCACCCACTCAGAGAACCTGATGAGTATCGGGGTCCGGTCACGGAGTTGTAGGGGGTCCGTATTTACAGTATGTTGTCAACTCCTCAAGTCCTGGTCCACTTCTGTTGCTTTAAAATTGGAGACCCAAACTGTTGGATATTACAGTTTTACACTCATGGATTCAGTTTAATAGCTCAGTGCATTTTCAGTCTTCTTATAGGACACTCACTTAGCACAATCATAGTTGCGCAACACACACATATGACTGATGGAAAAATACTGGCTGACACGCACGCGTCATCCACTTTGCCTAAATTTGTGTAAATATTGTTAATTTTTGAAAGCGAATGGTAAATTTGCAAAAATTGCATTTATAGTTCATGGCGCCACCCATTCCAAACTAGCTCTCACGGTAAACAAACTGCTGTGAAAAGATGTTTATATAATCTGTATAATGCTTCGCAGCCGCGTGTTTGGGAGACATTATGTAAACAAGACATGACTTACTTTGACGTAGTAGTTGTTGGTTCTTTTCCTGTGTACCGCCGGAATAGCATCCTTTTTCAAAATACTTCCAAGCCAAATACTTCACTGTAAAAGTGTTCCTTCCAAGCAGTCGTCACAGCAAAGGAGAGAATTTGAGGTGGGAATCCGCGCCGTCTTTGTCCACTTTTGTCTCAAACCTTCCTCTCTTGGAAAAGAAAACAAACTTACTGTATCACTTAGACATTGCTAACATCCAGCAGCAACACAACATTTTGGCAGGACTACTTTTTTGATGCAAAATTTACTGAACCACGGTAAATTTGAACAAACGCTTCTTGATCTACCTCAAGAAGCGTTTGTTCACCCCGATGATGCTACTTTCATAGCTGAGAGCTAGTCCGTCATGGGTGGCATCATCAATGTAAAAAATGTCGTTTTTGCAAAGTTACCATTTGCTTTTAAAAATCGAACAGTGTAGAACATAATTCCAGACAATACATAACATATTTAAGCAAAACTGAGGAATCCTGACAGGGACCCTTTAACCCTCACTTCTACACAAACTTAACTTTCACTTTTCACTTTTTAGATTCTATGTACTTTCATTCTGGGCTTTTTCTTCAATCGTCCTCACTGATGAGGATTCCAAATGCTGGAATAATAACAATAATGGGTAAGATTTTGTAGCGCTTTTCACGGCACCCACTCACACCAAGCTGTACCGAGCTCCAGCGTGTTTACATCCAAAACCACTAAAGTTGGCCTCTTCTTCTCAGTTGAACACTCATAATTCCCCGGTCACACACTTTGTCAGTCTCTCTCCCTTTTGTTCGGTCAAGCGGTAGTCCAGCCTTCCGAAACCCGTTTTTGTCTAGCAGCCATAAAGCCGCAGGATTCAGAGCAAGAGGAAAAAAGGAACAGTACACTTGACTGGCGGCCAGTCCAGAGTGTGCCCCGCCTCCTGCTCAAAGTCAGCTGGGATAGGCTCCAGCATACCCGCAACCCTTGTGAGGACAAGCGGTATAGAAAATGGATGGATGGACACTTCCTTGGCCCGATTCGTACCAACGCAGTAAAACTGGCCTAGTGCATGTTTCACAGCCCCAGGTGCCGTGTGTCCACTTTTGGCCAACATTGGCTTTTTGCCAACTCTCAAATATTGTCCAACTCTCAATTTTTGATCGACCAATAACTCAGCATAACATATCTCCTGTCGTGGAAATAACCCAAACCGGTTGTGAAGCTAATGGAGACCGCCTAAACAATAAGCTTCTCAACGTGGCTGTAAACAACCACGACCGACTCGGGTAAGCAGACACCGGAGAAACACTTTGGGCATTGCAAAGCGTGGCTCGGGCAGCTCCACAAGTCCGACTCCATGATTCCGGATTGATGGCGTATGCCCTGGGAATTGGAGGCATTGAAAGAAGTCTTGGTGCAACCTCGCATAACATCGGTGGACAGATATTATCGGACATCCCAAGTATTAACCCATAATTTGGCGATCGTACGTGAGCATTCAAACAAACATCCAACAGTTGAGCAACATATCACATGACTTCATGTGCGGGTTGGTTCTTGTCAGGTTCTTGAGTTAAGCATCAACAATGCAGCCACCTAGGAACAGCTGTCACAGGAGCTCCACGCTTCTATATTTACTGCACACCAGATCATCCCCACCACCAGTTATTTGCCTAAATCATTTTTGAGCTTAAAAGGTCTGGTAAGAGGAGCTGATTGGCCGTCCTCGCCACGAGCTGTGTTTATTTTTAGTGTCTGACCTGGAAGCTCATGATCATCATGAGCAGGTGCACTTGTTGTGGAAATGAATTGAAAGAATGAGTTGATATTTTCGGAGAATGTATTCGTCTGTATGGAGGGTCACAGTTCGGGAAATGCTTTCCAACGAAGACAACTTAAGCCTCAACATACCGTGACATCGCAGCACGGTGCAGCAGAGAGAAACCTGAGCTCAAACTCTAGATTTAGATTCGTGATGTTCAGCGTCGGGCAGCAAACGTCCTCCTCCGCTGAGCACGTAATCGGATCCGCTCGTTTTTTGTGCGTCTTTGTGTACGCAGTGGGTGTGTGTCCCTTTCCTGTTGACCAACCCTCACTCTTTGGACATCTCGGTGACGGCCTACAACCGGAGCTTCCAGGCTCCCTGGGCTGGCACGGTGGAGCTCGATGAAGCGGGCAAGTGGTTGGATGACTTCATGGTGTTGGTGAGTCCAAAGTGGACTTTATAAATACACACAGCGGATAGTGAAAATATCACAGGAGACACAACTTGCGTTGGGTTTTGTCACCTTCTCTTCACAGCAGCTTCAGATGAAGCTGACCTGTACTTATTTGCTTAGGAAAAAGGACCATGAGCAGTCATCACCAAAACAAGCCAGGATTGCCCATTCTTGTGCTGTCTCCTTTCATCTTCATATTAACCATCTTTCCACCAGGCTCTGGGAGGATTGGCGTATCAAGCATTCTACCAAAGAATCCTGTCTGCCTCATCTTGCAGCCAGGCTCAAGTGACCTGCTTTGCCTCATCTGCCTTTTGCCTGGTGCTGGGCGTCCCCTCTATCCTGATCGGAGCTGTCGCCGCGTCTACTGGTACATATTTAACTGTTTTAACGTGAAAAAAAAACCCAGGATAATAACAATTTGTGATCACTGGTCTTTGTACTAAATAAATCCATAGACTGGAACTCAACAAACTATGGACTTCCAACGCCGTACGAGCGTGGCGAGGCAGGTTCTATCCTCCCCATTGCCCTTCGGTCCCTCACACCAACCTATGTGTCCATCATTGGCATTGGGGCTGTAGCTGCTGCTGTCATGTCCTCCATGGATTCGGCCTTGCTGTCCTCTGCTTCATTGTTCTCCTCCAACATCTACAAGAACATCATCAGGAAGCAGGTGAGAATGTTGCCTAGAGTTGTTGAGAATATGCCAGGCCCATGCCTAAATGTAACTAGTAAGCACTGCGTACTGAGCAAGAACTCTTTAATGGCCAATTGCGTCATCCAGACTTTGTTGACTCTTGTGGTCTTACGAGCAAAAATGTGTTCAGGAGGACAGCGTCTGTTGGCATGGAAAACACGCCGTTTGGTTTCCAAAAAGTTGTTTACTGTAGCGGCACATCGTAATGAACAAGGCGTGAAGGGGAACATGGACTCACATTGCAGCCAAACCTTGGTTTGTGTTAGTAACCCATTCCAAAAAGTCTGACAAAAACTGAAATCTGGAAAACCACATTTTCTGAAGACGCCTTTCATTTTTACTTCTATTTATGTCTCAGGTGGGTGTGTCCCCTGGGAGTGGTCACAATAAGGGTATTGTTACCGTTGCCCGGCGTGGCTGGTGGACGCCGTCCTCTATAACAAGACCTCTACATCGGAGAGACCAAGCAACCTTTATGCAAACACATGTGGGGGGACATAGCAGAGCGGTTTCTTTAGGGACTGGATTTAGGAGGTAGCAGGTATGGAGGAGGCCATTTGTCTCTAAACAGCGGAGGAGGTCCGCGCCATCACCTATCGTCGGCTTATAACAAAGATGGTCTCATACCACAGGAAGAGTGGCCATTGAGGCCCTGTCCACACAGGAACGTCTTTTTTTTTGGCGGGTAGGATATTAGGTAGTTGGTTACAGAGTCAGAAGATTGGAAAGATCTAGGTTTGAATCTCCGTTTGGGCGTCTTTGTGTGAAGTCTGCATGTTCTCCTCACGAGTGCTTGGGTTTTTTTCTGCATACTGCGGTTTCCTCCCACATTCCAAAAACATGCATGTTGGGTTTACTGGAGACTCTAAATCGTCCATAGGTATGAATGGGATTGTAAATGGTTGTTTGTCTGCCCTGCGATTGACTGGCGACCAGTCCAGGGTGTACCCCGCCTCTCGCCCAAAGTCTGCTGGAAATAAAATGATTTTCTTAACTCTTTCTCTTGTCTCAGGCATCAGACCGTGAGATGCAGTGGGTGATTCGTATTTCGGTGGTGGTCGTGGGTCTGGCTGGTACTGGCCTCACCTTCCTGGACAGCAGTGTGCTGGTTTTCTGGCTTGTGGGTGTGGACATGTCCTTCACCATCATGTTCCCTCAGCTGGTCTGCATCCTCTTCCTCAAGGTGTCCAATGGCTACGGGGCCAGTCTGGGCTTCATGGTGGGAATCGTCATGAGAGTCATGAGCGGAGAGCCCCTCATTGGCCTGCCGCCCGTCATCCGCTACCCCGGCTGCCGGCTGAACGACGAGGGCACGCTCACCCAGTTCTTCCCCTTTCGCACCACCATCATGGTCACGTCGCTGCTATCCATCCTGCTCTTCTCCTGGCTGGCGGACATTGTTTTCAACAAAGGCCTGTTGTCTGAGAAGTGGGACGTGTACGAGATCAAAGGCAAGCGGATGGTCCCTGAAGACAAGAAGACCAGTGGAAACAAAGAGGAGGCCTCTGTGTCCAAGCAGCTACTGGACACCACCAGCTGCTGAAGTGCCTCACGTGGAGGAAAAAGACGGCTCGTGACAGGAAGCAAATATGCTGGTCCACTGAACAGGAGTTCTGTTGAGTTCAGTGAGTCTGTGTCCAAAAATAAATCCAAAACAATCATCAATTTAGCTTGTGTGTAATAGTGAACAATCCACAGACACGTGTCACATATTACGTAACACCCTTAGCAATTATGATAAGCTTCCTTACACCGAGCTTACAGTCACGCAGCCTTGAAACGGACAGACGGAGCTTTCCATTGAAAAAATTAAATATCGACAGTTTGTTCAAGGGATGGATTTGTACAGATCTGTAGGAATATAGATTTGATCACTCTCTCGGCTGTGAAATGTAGTCCCTAGACTAAAGTGCACAGGAAACAGTTTTTGGCTGTGCAAACAAACATTAGATTCAGTCCGACTGAAGAACAAAATGTAGACATTCTGAGGTTCTTGTAAGCGTGAGTCCAAACTGACCCCTCGGAGATATGGATCTCATCCTTGATGTTTCATAGAATTCCAGCGCAGGTCAGAGTCCCATACCACAGCCAGAGCACTTCTGTATGGACTGACTCTCCCAGCATGTTTTTTTTTTAAAGTTTTGACATGTTGGGTTGCGGCCTTATCGGTATAAAATCAAACAGCCAGAAAGCTAAAGTGACGGTTATCCAATCCCTCAATGAAAGAACTGCCATGGGAACATGTCCGTAATGTGAAAAGATCATCTTGTCTGTTCAAAACGTATTATTTTCAACAATGCTGTGACTCAGCATTAACTCTGCTGTTCTTCTGAAGTCTATAATTGTACTCGCGCTGATGTTGTGTTGACACACTGGTGTACTCCTTTTAATGGACTATTGTCATTGTATCTTCAAGGAACCGAATCCATCCTTTCATCAAGCAGGCTTCATCGGTTCAAGCTCAAAGACTAGGTAGGACAGCTGTAGTCTACGGTGGACTAGAGCGAAAGGCGAGATAGGACAGCTGTAGTTCACCACGGAATGGAGCTGTCCTAGCTAGTCTCTGAGCATGAATGAACTCATGGCGACTAGATAGGACTGCTCCAGTCCTGAGTATGAACTGATGATGACTAGCTATCTTGTTTCAGCTCTAGTGCACCATAGCTTATGTTGTCCTATCTAGTTTTCGTTTGCCTAGGACCGCTTGTTTCCACCGTAGACTAGAGATGTCCTATCAAGTCTTTAGGCATGAAGTAATAACGCCTGCTCAGGGCAGAGGTGACACATTGCCTAAGAGAAACTGACCAGTCACGTTGCGATGGATTCAGTGCCTTGAGAAAAGGTTCCCTTTGTTAATAAACGCCTCCAAGCATTTGGTTGTATCAGGCATTATGTGTATGATAATCTAACCCCTGCCTAGCATCATACATTTACCCCAAATATCACTGGAAGCTGGTTTCGTCTGTCAAATCACAGTTTTTTGCTGGATACCGTAAAACGGTCAAATACCAAAGACCTTGTGGAGTAGCAATGTAGCTCAGGAGCTCATCATTTTGACCATTTGAAGAAATAAATTGGTCAAAATCTGTTGTTTTTCCAAACATACTGTAGAGCACAAAGCAGGACTATTTGCATGTCTTTATTATTTTTTTAATAGATGTGATTTTTTAAAGATGTATTATACTCTTGTACAGCCTAATCACAATTTGTACATTTATTTATCTTTATTGAGGTCGCGTTGTTAGTTGTAAAGAAAAAAACACACAAATGTGTAATTGTACCAAATTAGCTTTGTCTGAAGTCAAATTCCCACTTGCTGAGAAACGAATGTAGACCTGATCACTTTATGTTCACATTGGCTTATGATTGGCCTGCACTTTCCAGCAGGGTTTTTGCCTTTCTGGTCATCTTAATAGACCCACCTGCCCAAAGCACATGCATCTTTACAAATTCCGCCTGCAGCTCACTAACGTCCTGGGCTGGTCGTAGTTTTACTAAAAAAAGAAACATGTTGGGCTCTTTATTGCGCCCCCCCATGTCCGGTATTATTCTTACATGCATGACAATTGCCAATTATTCGTGTACGTATGCGGGACTTTCATGAGGGCTGTGCCTCTCTTGGCAAGGTTCTACTCGGTAATCAATGTCAATCCCCATGGGGTGAGGTTCTTTCTCAATAAAAACTAATACAAAAACTACCTTGCTTTCTTTGTCACATTTGGAAGAAAAGGTCTTAAGCTGCAAGAAATGATCAAAAGTATGAATACATTGGATGATAAACTAGTACTAAGTACTGTAGTACAAAGGTTGAGGTGGCACATTCTGGCAGGATACATAAGTTATTCAATTACATTTTCTTCTAAAAATGCACAAACGTCCAGGTGATGGAACCCGTTTATGTCCACCAAACGTACCCGCTAACAATATCCACATACAGTACAGGTTTGGACACACCTTCTCATTCCGTGTGTTTTCTTTATTTTCATGACTATTTCCATTTTAGATTCTCACTGAAGGCGTCAAAACTATGAATGAACACCTGTGGAATCATGTACAGAACAAAAACGTGTCAAGTGACTCTAGATAGATCTTATCTCTTAGATTCCTTCAAAGTTGCCACCCTTGATGGCGCTGCAAACCCTTGCTGTCCTCTCCACGAACTTTATGACGTCACCTTGTCAGGGTAAATTAGTGGATTACTTCTTGCCTTATTAATAACGGGCTCGGGACCATCAGTTGTGTTGTGCAGAAGTCGGGTGGATAAACAGCCGACAGCCCTATTGGACGGAGCTACAGCAACATTGTTTTTATTATTATGAACATTGTTACGCGGAAGAACCACTTTATTGGCGTGCTAGCCGTGACAACACGCGGCATGAGCGTCATCCACTTGTAAATATAACCAATACACATGTTGGCGCTCAGGACAATATAGACATAAAGTTTACATATGACCAATATTATATTTATTATTGCTATGTATGCATATATGTCATAACAATGGTATTTATTACACACCAGTGGCGGCACCTGGTCAATCAAAAAGGGGGAAGCTCATAAATGTGTTATTTATAGATTCTACCCTATGTCCATAGTCGTTTTTACCAAAGAAAAAGTGGTTCAGGATCGGGAAAGTCTCTGGATCAGTTCAGAACAACAAAAGGAAAAGCGATCCGGTTTATAGTTTATACCTCTAGATTGATGATTCGCTTATTTCGCTGTCAATCAAAAAGGGATTCCGCTTCAGACAGAACATCCAATCATCACGCAGAAGCTGAGTGTCCGGGTAAGCCCACTGCCTTGTAGACCCCCAGAGACGCTCAGCATCCCGTGGGCGGGACAAAGCCCAGCATTTATCCAATGGCCATCAAGTCATTAATTCATTTATATTAAACCGTGAAGTAGAAGAACTGTGAAGAATTGAGTTATTGGGGTGACTTACAATATAGCTATGCTAATATACAACATCAGAAAAAACAAAACCATATACCTGAAGTATCATAAGTATCACTAGTTTGATTTCAGAATCGACTTTAGATTGTGAAGAGCTGGTATCGAAGATATCAACATTTCAGCAACGATCCGCACATTACTAGCATGCTCTCCTTAACGTGTTGGTGGCAATTTTAAGGGTTTTGTGCAACGGGAGTCCATAATTTCTCAACCAAATGATTCCGTGTGGAAGATGAAGAAGAAAGACGGCAAGAATTTATGTACGGAAGTTTGTAGACAACATGGAAGGGTGAGACATTGCAGAGAGCTGCTTCACCAACACCTTATAAAAATCATTTTTTGCCTGCATGGGTGAGTCCTGCACCATAAACTACGCCCTTTCATGACTGCCTACCTTTAAAGTCTTAGGCAATACACGCCTTTTCATCGAGCCGGAGATGTTTGCAGAAATTTAAGTCAAAACTGCAGCGGCTGTCCGCGGAGTTACCGGAGGTCGGCGGCGCCACCGTGGGAAGCGAGCCGGCGCTCGTGAGGTTGAGGAAAGGAGGTTTACGCTCGGCTCTCCCGTCTATTCATCTTGCCAATGTCCGCTCTCCGGCTAATAAGATGCACGAATTGCTGTTACTCTCCAACAACCCGGACTTTCACCGATCCGCTGCACTGTGCTTCACGGAAACTTGGCTCAACGAGAACGTCCCGGATAATGCTCTCCATCTCCCGGGATACCAGCTGCTCCGCACGGACCGCGTACCAGCGCTCTCAGGGAAGAGTAAAGGAGGTGGAGTGTGTTTTTTTTTTTATTAATCGTTGTTTTTGTAATGATGTTACAGTGTTGAAGAGGACGTGCAGCCCGCACCTGGAAAGCTTCTATATTCACTGTAAGCCTTTTTACTCTCCGTGGGAATTCTCCTCTTTCATTCTGGTCGCCGTTTACAGCCCACCTGATGCACGCACTAAGGAGGCATTGCTGCAGCTAGCAGACCAGATCACCAACGTAGAGGAGAAACACCCTGACTCCCTGCTCATAATAATGGGGGTTATAAAAGGGTGACACCCAGCCAGCGCTAAAGCTGTCAGCTGTTTCAGAGGATGAAGACAAACAAAGCTCCAGGCCCTGATGGGGTTTCACCTTCCTGTTTGAAAGCCTGCGCGGAAAAGCTGACACCCATCTTCACTCGCATCTTCAACAGATCACTAGAGCTGTGTGAAGTCCCCTCATTCCTAAAACGGTCCAGCATTGTCCCAGTCCCCCCAAAAAATATCCATCACGGGACGGAATGACTTCAGACCGGTGGCCTTAACGTCTGTGGTCAAGAAAACCCTAGAGAGACTGGTGTTGGTGCACCTGAAAGGCATCCCGGGCCCACTGCTGGATCCCCTGCAGTTTGCGTACCGGCCAAACAGGATTGTTGAGGATGCGGTGAACATGGGGATACACTACATCCTACAGCACCCCGGGAAGGCTGAGGAGTGTGATCCCACGATAGTTAGAACACACCCTCCGGTCCCCCTTCTTGAAAAGCAGGACCACCACCCCGGTTTGCCAGTCCAGGGGCACCGACCCCGACGTCCATGCGATGCTGCAGAGTCGTGTCAACCAAGATTCTCCCACAGCATCCAGGGTCTTAAGGAACTCCGGGAAGATCTCATCCACCCCCCAAAGCCTTGCCACCAAGGAGCTTTTTGACCACCTCAGTGACCTCAGCCCCAGAGATAGGCGAACCAGCCTGAGAGCTCCCAGGCACTGCTTCCATGTTGGAAGGCATGTCGGTGGGATTGAGGAGGTCTTCAAACTATTCCCTCCACCGGTCCACAACATTTCGAGTCGAATTCAGCAGCACACCGTCCCCACCATACACGGTGCACTGCTTCCCCCTCCTGAGACGGCGGATGGTGGTCCAGAATCTCTTTGAAGCCATCCGGAAGTTGTTTTCCATGGCCTCTCCAAACTCCTTCCATGTCCGGGTTTTTCCTCAGCAACTGCCAGAGCTCCAGTCCTGGTGCCAAGTGCACATATGGACACCCTTATGCTTAAACATGGTGTTCGTTATAGACAATCCGTGACGAGCACAGAAGTCCAATAAGAAGATACCCCTCGGGTTAAGATCAGGGGGGCCGGTTTTCTCAATCACACCTCTCCAGGTCTCACTGTCGTTGCCAACATGAGTGTGAAAGTCACCCAGCAGAACAAGGGAATCTCCCGAGGGAGCACTCTTTAGTACTTCCTGTAAGGACTCCAAAAAGGGCGGTTATTCTGAACTGCTGTTTGGCGCATAAGCCCAAACAACAGTCAGGACCCGTCCCCCAACCCGAAGGCATAGGG
>QODF01000310.1:9161-26411 GCA_024372805.1 Oostethus manadensis
GGAAGAAAATGGATGGATGGTCTGAAAATTTGCAATGGAGTTTGTTGCATGACAGTGAAGTGCATAAAGTCTGTGTCGTGTCCGGTAGGCAAGGCTGAGCAAACGATCTTGTAATGACTCACCAGCTCGGCTTCGTGTGGAATATCTTTTCTCCTACACATACACAGCGCCACAGACACGCAGGCCAGCGGTGATAAATGCTTCGGGAGATCAGACGACATTCGTTTGAAAGTGAACACTCGCAGATGGGAGGAGAAAAATATGCACGTTGCAAATTCTGATCACTCGCTCCAATGAATCACTGGAATGGTCGGGAATCAAAGAACTATTTTATCCCAGCAATATTCCCACCTCATACACACATCCCACTTTTAAATGCATTGTAGGTTTTCTCAACTTGCTTGGCTTTCGCTAAAGTTTTAAAAGACAATTTTAAAGTCGTTATGAATACAATGCATCTCATTTGTCCAACAACGACACGCAAAAGGGTGGCTTGGCCTCATTTGACTTGCAATGTAATCAGCCTGTGATAGCATGGCTCCCATTACAGCTTTGTCATCATTTTCATCCAGATCAGACAAGCGATTCAAGGACGGGCATGAGACTTTACCCGAGGAAAGGCAAACGACTATTAATGTTACTTTCTCATAATACAGTACGTGAAGGTTTGAGTTTCATTTGGCCATCATAATACAAATAAAACACACTTTATGTTGAAAGTGTTATGCCACACTGTGGTTTTTTTGTCAAGCATTCCTGTTGTTGAGCAGTCCTTGAATGCACCATAATTGCTGTGAGACTCAGAAGTGAACCTTATATGTAACAATGCAGCCAGGTAAAGACAAATTGATACATTAATCGAGGTTAATTGGCTCCAGCCGGGTCTGGAGCCAATTAACCTCGATTAATAACCTCGATTAATAAACAATTGCAAGTGTTGTATTTAGTTTGGAAGCTTCCATTGTGAGCGCACAACGGCAAATGAGGAGAGAAGGGTGAGGTCATGTAGCTGTATGTAGTGTTTAAAATAATATAATAAAATTGTTGGAAGCCAAATCAGTCTTAGTGTATGTAAAGTTTATTTTTATTTCATGTCTGAGAGTGAGGAAAAAAAGCATGTGTTTTTTTACACAATAATGTACATAAGAATACAGTAGTTACTGAAGAACTAATGACTAACGTACATACATTTGAGTAGTTAATGAGTAGTTAATGAGGAACTAATGAGGAACTAATGAGGAACTAATGAGTACTGGTTAGGGTTAGTGTCAGGGCTAGGTAGGTTTGCTCAGGGCAACACGCTTATTTGATGTATTTATCATGTATCCATTTATACACAAATGTGATGAATGCCGACGTGATGATTAATTACGCAAGGGTATTGCAAGGATATTACAAAACAACCTGGAATAGGACATATTTGTGGTGTGAACTCATAAAGCAAGTGTTGGCTTTCCATCCGCCTCCCACTGCTCCATCTGAAGTGCAACGCATGCATGTTGGAAGCCATCGTTCTCTACCTCTGCTGGCCATCAAACAAAGTCCTCTCTGCTTTCTTCTTCTCCTACCTCTTCCTCCCCCAGCATCTCACCAACGTCAGCAACGCCCCCAAAGAAGCAACTACAGGGAAAGCTAGGTAAACGTTTGTCCGCCCGAAATCAACTGTGCGAGTCACACATTTCTTCCTGGTTCTTTGGACCGGTTCTACTCAATGACCACACATTTGGGTTAAAAATACACCGCAGGACTCTGAGCAAAAATGAGAAACATGAAGGAAAGAATGCACTTGTTGCCCCCTCTAAAATAAAACGTCACTAAACATTTTGTCCTACTGCTGTCATAGATAAACAATATGAAACAGGAGTTTCCACCCCCCCCCCCCCCTCCATCCCCTCCCCTCCCCTCCATCCCCAAGCCAGTTTTTTTGGATCCGACGCCATCTTGGCCGTGACGTCACCGCCGAAACTCGTCGAGGGAACCCGATTCCCAAACATGCAACCATGAACTCTTCGGCGCTTTTCCAATGTATTTCACCATCAATGACACACATTACGTATACAACGTAAATAACTGCACCCCTTAAGCGTATGTATCTAAAGACCTTCCAGTCAAATGTCTACTTTATAGCAACACAAGCTAAATCGGACACCCAACCACATCTTTTAGCTAGGCTAGCAAAAACACACTTAAGTACACCCTATTTCGGTAAAACACGCTAGCAAAAACACACTTAAGTACACCCTATTTCGGTAAAACACGCTAGCAAAAACACACTTAAGTACACCCTATTTCGGTAAAACACGCTAGCAAAAGCCTGCGATTGCTTGGAGATGTGCTGTATTACGTTATTACATCCTACCAACCTGTTTGGCACAATAAAAGGAAGACTCGGTGTGGTCTGGAGCCGGTACGAGGAAAGGGAGCGTCAACAAAGTATCTTCTACTCCCCACTTTCTTAAAGTGATACTCCCCCTGCTGACGTGGCGGAGTAATGCTCCTAGGGTGGCCCTGCATTTACTTTGCTCAACATGACCTCCTTAAGAATATACATGCAATTAAACAAATATGAGGTCACTCAATATTCCATTTTTTCCCTCATAACCGAATAAACATTTGTACGGAGCCCCTAAAGGGACATGAAGAATACAAAGATAGGGTGAGAAGCACTGTCATCTGGGAGAGACTCGTAGTAGAACCGCTGCTCCTCCGCATTGAGAGGAGCCAGATGAGGTGGCTCGGGCATCTGGTTGGGATGCCTCCCGAACGCCTTCCTGGGGAGGTGTTCAGGGCGCGTCCAACCGGTAGGAGGCCTCGGGGAAGACCCAAAACACGTTGGAGAGACTATGTCTCTCAGCTGGCCTGGGAACGCCTCGGCATCCCCCGGGAAGAGTTGGAAGAAGTGGCCGGGGAGAGGGACGTCTGGGCTTCCCTGCTTAGGTTACTGCCCCCCCGACCTCGGATAAGCGGAAGAAGATGGAGGGATGGATGTCATTGTAGTGAACGGGAACTTCCAGAAGGGACGGTCCGGTGTAGACGTATTGTAGCGTCCTCCGGCTTCTCCAGAAGGAGTGACAACACTTTTTTGAAAATATTTATTTCAATATTAAGCACACATCAAACAGCAAATATACCTTTTTTGTTATTTTCTAAGCTTATGGGGCCTGGAAAGTGAAGGTTGAGTTTGTGTGAAAGCGAGAGGTAAGCTGGTGTGTGCGGGAATATTGCATGAGTCAAATCTTGCAAAGTGCTGCGCAGCTCTGATGGTGCCATGTGAGAGTGTGTGTGTCTATGAGAAGCAATTGGACCGCCAATGGACTGAGACTGTAGAATATCCAAGCAGCAAGAATGGGTCCGATTATTCAAGAGGTCATTTGCAAAGCCAGCATGTGCTAATTGAAGTCGGTCTGAGATTTTTGTTATTTTAGGCTCATCATGATTTATACTTATGATTAAGACAGAAAATATATATTCATAATAATATCATCAATCTAATGATACAAATAATATTTAACAAATGTGTTCTTAAATATATCCTTCCGTCCTAAGCAGGGAAGCTCCTCCAGGGATCCTCCCGGCGGATCCTGAGGCGTTCCCGAGCCAGCTGAGAGACATAGTCTCTCCAACGTGCCCTGGGTCTTCCCCGGGGCCTCCTACCGGTCGGACGTGAAGACCTCATCTGGTTCCTCTCAATGCATTTAAGCAACGCTTGTGCTCTGAGTTTCCATCGACTCTTGGAGAGGCCGCCATGTGTTGCTGTGACGCAGGGATGCCCAAAGTGCGGCCCGGGTGCCAATTTCAGCCTGCAGCACATTCTAAAAACACCATTTGAAAAGAAAAGTTAAAAAACAGTGTGAATGTTTGTTTGTCTATATGTGCCCTGCGATTGACTGGCGACCGGTCCAGGGTGTACCCTCGCCCAAAGTCTGCTGGGATAGGCTCCAGCATCCCCGCCACCTTAATGAGGATGAGCGGCATAGAAAATGAATGAGTGAAGTTAAAAAACATCATTTTACAGGAATAAAGTGAAATTCTTAAAAGAATACAACTTGCATTTTTTAATTGATTAATAAATATGATGAAAAATAGCGTCATTTTAGCAGCATTAAAATGAAATCCAGGGGAACCTCGGGATACGAATGCCCCGGAATACGAAAAATGCGGGATACGAAAATATCTTTCTGATTTTTTTTGCTTTGGCTTGCTTTACTTTACGAAAGTTTGTCGATCTTACCAAAACTTACCAAAATCTTTTCATATGTCTCACAGCTGGCCAGGGAACGCCTTAATTGTCCGCCAAAGTGAAATCCACACCACAGGTGTCACTCACAAAAACGAAGCTACATTCAGGTGCCACGTTTGGAGCTGCAGTTATTTAGCTTCAGAGAAGGATCCTTTTTCTTCTCAAACCAAACCAGACAGCCATTTGTATGTTTTTAGACTGCCACTTTAAGACAAACATTTATTGTACTTTTTAAATCACACATCGGCATCACACATGGGTTGATTTTAAACCAGAAGTAGTCATAACTGCAAGGATATCATCTGTGAATGAGCTGGAGGAAAACAGAGTGTGTTGAGCAGTCGGATGCCGTAATTCCTTCAAACGGTCATTTGCATACAGAAGACTTGCAGAAAGTCACAGAGCAAAGATTTGCAGCTGCTTTGCTGAAGTTGGAACATTTTGGTCCATGTGCCGACTTCAGCTGTAGATCAATTTCTCAGGGAACTCCATCATTTGACGTGCTCTTCCCCTGTTCCATTACCGTGTGACACTGTCAGAGACATCTTTCACCATAGAAACCTCTTTGTTGATGAACTTGCAATTAGAGAAACTATTTATGCCATCTTTCTGGAAATCCAGTGCAAAGGTCCATGCAAAAAGGTGGCTCTCTAAGTACAGCCTATCTGCGTAAGCAGTATTACAAGGAGAAGTTTGGGGTTGGAGCGCCAGTTGAATATTTTCTTGATACTAAAAGAAAACTGCCAAGACTTTTGGGAAAATATCTTGTGGACTGACGAGACAAAAGTAGAACTTTTAGGAAGGTGCGTGTCCCGTTACATCTGGCGTAAAAGTAACACAGCATTTCATAGCGACAGTCAAATATGGTGGTGGTAGTGTGATGGTCTGGGCTGGTTTTGCTGCTTCAGGACCTGGAAGGCTTGCTGGGATAGATGGAAGCATGAATTCTACTGTCTAGCAAAAAATCCTGAAGGAGAAGGTCCGGCCATCTGTTGGTCAACTCAAGCTAAAGCCATCTTGGGTGCTGCAGCAGGACAATGACCCAAAACACACCAGCAAATCCACCTCTGAATGGCTGAAGAAAAACCAAATGAAGACGTCGGAGTGGCCTAGTCAAAGTCCTGACCTGAATCCCATGGAGATGCTGTGGCATGACCTTAAGAAGGCGCTTCATGCTAGAAAAGCCTCAAATAAAGCTGAATGACAACAATTCTGCAAAGATGAGTGGGCCAAAATTCCTCCAGAGCGTGTAAAAGACTTGTTGCAAGTTATGGCAAACGTTTGATTGCAGTTCTTGCTGCTAAGGGTGCCCAAGCAGTTATTAGGTGCAGGGGCAATTACTTTTTCACACAGGGCTATGTGGGTTTGGATTTTTTTCTCTCTAAATAATAAAAACATTCAAAACTGCATTTTGTGTTTACTTGTGTTATCTTTGACTATTATTAAAATGTGTTTGATGATCGGAAACATTTTGTGTGGCAAAAGACGACAAAGTCAGGGAGGGGGCAAATAGTTTTTCACACCACTGTGTATGAAATGGTGCTTATGCTCTTTGTCTACGAAATAATATATACAGTACATTTTTTATTTTAAAAGTCCATTTTCTACCGTTTTATAAGCAGACATCATTAGTGTTTCTGGTAAATAAACTTACATGTAGAACAGACGCCGGCAGTCTGATCTGTGTGTGTGTGCGCTGAAAAAACAAGAGTTTTATTTCTACATACATGGCAAGCAAGTTACCAGTAAGCGCAGTAGATTCTCAGAAAACTCAAACAAAAAACAGTTCAAAGCCATCTAAAAACAAAACGTTAGATGGGACACTTTATGCGAAACAATACCGGCAGTGCGCCAGAGACTTCTCACTTCTCCCACAGGCGACGTACCTCGAAGTCACAGCAACGCAATAACTTCGGTCTTTGGTTAAGAGAGCCGCCCGCCAGGACTTTGCAGCTAATCTCGCCATTCGAAATACCCTATTTCTTTGCCCATTTGTGCTCCCGCTTCCAGTGTCGCGCACCACCGCCACCGCTTTTTTTCGGGAGGGCAAACAGGAAGTGCGCGCGTTGATCACACTTCGAAGCGATAAGCGCCGTTAGAGGACACGTCCATTAACGCCTCCGAAACGGGTTTACTTTGGCAGCCCTAAATAAAATACAATATTGTTTAATAATTATATTTTTTTAAAGAGTGGCTTTTGGATGTGCACGGTTCTCAGGCTTGTGGGTACCATAGAACAATACAGCAGGACCACATTTAGTTTCAGTGAGATCGACGCCAAAGAGGACGGAACAAAATCCATACTTGCCGGCTGCAGCCTTCCATCCCTCCAGGACCGGTACGTCTCCAGAACTCGGGGGCGAGCAGGCCGGATACTTGCTGACCCTTCCCACCCTGGACTATTTGAGCCACTCAAATAGAGGTTACGGTCCATCTGGACCAGAACCTCTCGCCACAAGAACAGTTTCTTTCCTGCTGCTGTTGAACTCATGAACACTTTATAACATTTGCACTATGCTCACTTTATAACCAGCACTATTGGCACCTTATAATACCTGCACTAAAAACAGTTAGTTCTATGTTTATTTAAGGCTCTGTTTATTTAGGATTCTACGTCGCGCTGAGTCGCCAAAGAAAGTTCCTGGTTCGTGAATTGTTCTCTTCCAATGGGAATAAAGTTTTTCTGATTCTGATTCTGATGTATGACTGGTTGTTAGTTTATTAAACAGGGAGAAATTGATCCACTGTAGTGATTCACCTCTTGTTCTTGTTCTAGCATGCCCTTGTTTGTCTACCATCACTTTATAATACAAATCAGTGCATTGAAAAAAAAACCCAAACAAAACAGCAGCGTGGCATTCAATCAGTGATCGTGAAAAAAAAGGTGAGAATCAGGTGGCCCCTATTTAAGGATGAACTTGTTGAACATCATTTCTCGTTCTGTGCAGAAGAGGTTACATCAACTGGCCTAAATCATAGAAACAATAACGTTTGTAAAGTCACTGGCAGACACTGCTATTTTTTTTGAACNCGTGTAAAAGACTTGTTGCAAGTTATGGCAAACGTTTGATTGCAGTTATTGCTGCTAAGGGTGCCCAAGCAGTTATTAGGTGCAGGGGCAATGACTTTTTCACACAGGGCTATGTGGGTTTGGATTTTTTTCTCTCTAAATAATAAAAACATTCAAAACTGCATTTTGTGTTTACTTGTGTTATCTTTGACTATTATTAAAATGTGTTTGATGATCAGAAACATTTTGTGTGGCAAAAGACGACAAAGTCAGGGAGGGGGCAAATAGTTTTTCACACCACTGTGTATGAAATGGTGCTTATGCTCTTTGTCCGCTCCTCTCTTGTCTCCTGTTTATCCACGAAATAATATATACAGTACATTTTTTATTTTAGAAGTCCATTTTCTACCGTTTTATAAGCAGACATCATTAGTGTTTCTGGTAAATAAACGTACATGTAGAACAGACGCCGGCAGTCTGATCTGTGTGTGTGCGCGCTGAAAAAACAAGAGTTTTATTTCTACATACATGGCAAGCAAGTTACCAGTAGGCGCAGTAGATTCTCAGAAAACTCAAACAAAAAACAGTTCAAAGCCATCTAAAAACAAAACGTTAGATGGGACACTTTATGCGAAACAATACCGACAGTGCGCCAGTGACTTCTCACTTCTCCCACAGGCGACGTACCTCGAAGTCACAGCAACGCAATAACTTCGGTCTTTGGTTAAGAGAGGCGCCCGCCAGGACTTTGCAGCTAATCTCGCCATTCGAAATACCCTTTTTCTTTGCCCATTTGTGCTCCCGCTTCCAGTGTTGCGCACCACCGCCACCGCTTTTTTTCGGAAGGGCAAACAGGAAGTGCGCGCGTTGATCACACTTCAAAGCGATAAGCGCCGTTAGAGGACACGTCCATTAACGCCTCCGAAACGTGTTTATTAAAATACAATATTGTTTAATAATGATATTTTTTAAAAGAGTGGCTTTTGGATGTGCACTGTTCTCAGGCTTGTGGGTACCATAGAACAATACAGCAGGACCACATTTAGTTTCAGTGAGATCGACGCCAAAGAGGACGGAACAAAATCCATACTTGCCGGCTGCAGCCTTCCATCTCTCCAGGACCAGTACGTCTCCAGAACTCGGGGGCGAGCAGGCCGGACACTTGCTGACCCTTCCCACCCTGGACTATTTGAGCCACTCAAATAGAGGTTACGGTCCATCTGGACCAGAACCTCTCGCCACAAGAACAGTTTCTTTCCTGCTGCTGTTGAACTCATGAACACTGAATAAAATTTGCACTATGCAAATCACTGCATTGAAAAAAAAACCCCAAACAAAACAGCAGCGTGGCATTCAATAAGTGATCGTGAAAAAAGAGGTGAGACTCAGGTGGCCCCCATTTAAGGATGAACTTGATGAACAACATTTCTCGTTCTGTGCAGAAGAGGTTACATCAACTGGCCTAAATCATAAAAAACAATAACGTTTGTAAAGTCACTGGCAGACACTGCTATTTTTTTTGAACACGCCCCTTTCAGCTAATTGGCCAATTGCACAGCCTTAAGAGCGTGCATATCATGAAAGCTGGCTCCTGTTTGTTGTCTGAGAATCTACTGCACCTACTGGTAACTGGTTTGCCATGTAGCAATAAAAAGATACTAATAACAGTACTTCATCTGGTTAGTCACATTGCACTGCTATTACTGTGAACACTACTGCATGTTTTATTATTATTATTTCTTTTATTACCGTTATTTTCTATTTGTCCTTGAGGATGCACTTGTGTTGTGCTAACAGTTGACATTGTCTAAAACCCTTGTTACCCAAATGGTGCAAGACCCTCGCCCCGTCCTCATGCGAGACGAGGCAGGCGCACCTCCCTGACCCGACTACTTTGCGTAAAGGGTTAAATCTCTCCCGCTGAGGGTTGGAGACGTTCTTAGTCAGGGGCCAGGGGAACCCACCCCGGTTCTCGCAGCCTCGACTTCGGCCGAGGCGGCCCCGCTGCACCCGGATCGCACACGACCAGAGTAACCGCTTCACTAGTTTTGGTCGCGAGCGACACCGGACCCTCTGCCTTTTAGGACCGCTCCCCCTCTAAATGGTTTGTTGCTCTTGGAAACGACCTGGGGTAATTTACCACGGTTATGTCCACGGTGCATTTGGCTTTAAGTTAAATTTGGAGACCTAACTCGGGTTGTAAGGACATAACATTGCTTACATAACACGCTTAATTTATGTCAGCATTAACCAATCAAGATAAATTGCATTGGAAGAACGGGTAACCTCCATCCATCCATCCATCCATTTTCCTCCGCTTATCCGGGTCCGGGTCGCGGGGGCAGCAGCTTTGCCTTCCGGCTCAGCTCTCTCTTCACCACGATGGTCCGGTACAGCGACCGCGTTACTGCGGATGCTGCACCGATCCGTCTGTTGATCTCACGCTTCAACTTTCCCTCAGACCCCGAGATACTTGAACTCCTCCACCTGAGGCAAGACCTCACTCCCAACCCGGAGGATACAGTCCACCCGTTTCCGACTGAGAACCATGGCCTCGGATTTGGAGGTGCTGAGTCTCATCCCAGAAGCTTCACACTCAGCTGCAAACCGCTCCAGTAAACCCTGAAGGTCACAGCCTGATGAGGCCATAAGGACCACATGGTCTGCAAATAGCAGAGACGAGATCCTAAGGTCACCAAGCTGGACTCCCTCAACACCTTGACTGCGCCTAGAAATTCTGTCCATGAAGATTATGAACAGAATCGGTGACAAAGGGCAGCCTTGGCGGAGGCCAACGTTCACCGGAAACAAGCTCGACTTACTGCTGGCAATGCGAACCAGGCTCCTGCTTCGATTGTACAAGGACCGAATGGCACGTAGAAGCGGACCATCAATCCCGTACTCCCGGAGCACCCCCCACAGGACACCACGAGGGACACGGTCGAATGCCTTTTCCAGGTCCACAAAGCACATGTAGACTGGTTGGGCAAACTCCCACATACCCTCGAGTACCCTTGCAAGGGTGTAGAGCTGGTCCAGTGTTCCGCGACCGGGACGAAAACCACATTGCAGCTCCTCTAACCGAGGTTCGACTAACGGTCGTACCCTTCTCTCCAGCACCCTGGAGTAGACTTTCCCAGGAAGGCTGAGGAGTGTGATCCCCCTATAGTTGGAACACACCCTCCGGTCACCCTTTTTAAAAATGGGGACCACCACCCCGGTCTGCCAGTCCAGAGGTACTGTTCCTGACTTCCATGCAATGTTGTAGAGGCGTGTCAACCAACACAGTCCTCCAACATCCAGAGCCTTGAGAAATTCTGAGCGGAACTCGTCTACCCCCGGAGCCTTGCCACTGGGGAGTGATTTGACTACCCCAATTACCTCAGCCACGGTGATAGAACTGTCCACGTACGTATCCTCAGACTCTGCTTCCTCTATGGAAGGCATGTCAGTGGGATTGAGAAGGAATGAGTGTTTGGTGCCAATTGCTCTACATTTTAGTCTCCATAACCCCTTTGAGGAAAAAACTAATTGCACATTGATACTTCATTTGCATACCAGGACAAAAAGTACTCCAGAATCACTTTCAAAATTGTACTTTTTTGCAGGATCTAACAGGACGTATGGACAAGCAGGAGAAAGCAGAAGCTGCAATCAAGATAACTATTGAGGTCAAAACAATACACACATTGATACTTCATTTGCATACAAAGGACAAAAAGTACTACGGTATCACTTTCAAAAATGTACTTATATAGTAATTTACCTGACGTATGAACAAGCAGGACAATAATGACAAGTTGAAACACATNCCACCAGGGAAGTGACATTCCATGTCCCAAGAACCAGATTTGGTCGCCGAAGACCAGGTCGCCCGGACACCCGCCCTCGACCACTGCCCAAAACACAATGCACCGGACCCTTATGCTTGCCCCTGCAGGTGGTGGGTCTGCGGGGGGCAAATTAATGTCCTCCAAAATAATTCTATTGTGTTTTAATGTTTGAAAAAATGTGTTCAAATGGAAAACCAAATGCATTCGCTTGGTTTGACTACATAAAAATAAAGGAAAAATGTAATTAAAAAAGAAAAACCTAAACTAAATTTAATTTCAAATGATTTAAAGTAATAATTTAATAATTATTATGTATAATAATTAAAAAATAGAATATGAATAACGATAAATAAAATAAAAAGTCCCAGGTTGGGACCAGCCAACTACCCCTGCCTTATGTATTGAAATAATAAAGCATCTCTGAGTAAACCTCCCGCATCATTTTTAGTATCTCATTGTCGGGTTAAGCAGTCTGTTGGTCGTTCATCAAAAAATGGTCACCCTAACATAAATGTACTGCTCTTAGTAAAAAATGTTACTTGTTTTTGTGTTTATGCTGTACTGATCACGTTTTTTGTTTAGGCTTTGAAATTTCCTACTTTGTTCAGTAGCGCTTGAACGTACCATAGTGGTGTTTGGTGACAGAAGAGCTAACTTTGACCATCATGGAGCGGATGACATTGTCACTGATTGGTGGTATACTTCAGATTTTGGGCTTCAACCTGGATTGTGTGGCACGCGAACAGCGGCAATTGAAGAGAGAAGGGGAGGGTTCTGGAGAACGGTCCCGATTGGAAGAGAACGTCGCCCTCAATCTTGCGTGGAAAGCAGAAATTCTACCGATCAAGATGAACATGAAGCTGGTAGGTTGTACAATTGAGAAGACATCACAATGACCAACTGTACTTTTTTTAGTACTCCACTGCCAAGAGGCAAATAGATCTTTATAAACCCTTAGGTAGGAGAGATTACAAAAAGCCTCAGTGCTGCAAACGTGTGTGTATTTGTGTTAATGCTGTCGCTAGAAAAGAACACACGGGAATAACCACAATTCCCTGATGAAGAACTGTCATGCTGTTCTAGGAGCAAGCAAGCAAGGACATCTAATTCAAGCTCATTAGAACCTGCAGCGTTAATCAGGGCAACGTGTGGATTCTCATGACAAAACAGAAGCAGGCCCCACCCCCCGTTGTTCATGGAATGCGGGCTCTAATGGCGGCGCCATGCAAATGACTGAGTGAGTGATTGGCTCTGACTGCAGGCAGCTTGATGAGACCGCCTCAGCATCGTGTAGAACGTTTTTCATTTATCGGTGAAAAGCACATTTCTGCATTTTCCTTATTCATAAACGGAATATTTTCATAGTTAGTGTGAAGAAAACCTGTCTCTGACCTTCTAAATGTAGTTTTTAGCATTATTAGAGCCTCTACAGATTAAATAACACCCCTATAGTCACTTTTACTATTAGCCAAAATAGTAGACATAATACAATATATACATACTTTTTACCACCTTTAAAGACACTTTCTAAAAAAATTATTAGAACTCTCTACATATTAAATAACACCCCTATAGTCATCTTTACACTCTTATCCAATATAGTAGACATAATAAGAGCAACTAAGACATATAAAACATAGATAACCTGTTTACCACCTCTAACTACAGTTTGACATTATTAGAGCCCTCTAGATATTAAATAACACCCCTATAGTCGTCTTTACACTCTTATCCAATAAAGTAGACATAATAAGAGCAAATGAGCCATTTAAGACATACTGTATATGTGTTCCCTAGGGGAGCAGAGTGAGTGACGGACAGGAAGTGACATCAGGGGTTCAGAGTAGCAGCCTGTGTTTTTATTAGGGATCATCGTGCCTGTCGTGGGATCATTAAAACCTGCCGAAATTGCTGTTCAAGTCTGGTGCTTGTGTGTCTCACCCTACACTACCGTAACATTACTGGTACCTGGTGGTTGGTGTAGAATCCTACATCAACGTCTTTGAATGCCTGAAACTTGTGTTCCAGCGTGCTTAGCCATTTTTATGCTTGAAAATGCCTAATGGGGGCAAAAAAGACAATATGTTAGCCTAAATACGAATGTTGTGACTAACAACAGGTCACATTTAAGCACAAAACAGCAAGACTTTAATGTATGTCATCTGTGTAATCTTTACCAAAAGTACATCTCAAAACTGGAGCCAGCAACATGCGGTGACTTGCGGTGCTGTTGCGTCACGCTTGGGCCGTCACGTGTACAAACAAGCCATCCAAGCAACCTACCCAGCATGCCTTGTGGGCATTTGGAAATAACGCGCTGAAGTTGTGGTTTATCACCCACGTGGTAGTAGCAGTGGTTTTAGGCGATGCGTTAACTTACGATGCGCATCATTATGCGAATTATTGTCATGTTGCTTATAATGAACAGACCCTTTCAGACAGGATCCGTCTTACGGAACGCTTCGGGGGTAACATCACTAGCAGGCGGTAGAAAAAGCAAAAGCAGCCCACGTTCCTCCTTTACTGCGCCGGGGGGGGGCTGGTGTTACGAGACAAAGCCGAAAAGAGGCTGGAGGAAGAGGCCGACGGTGCCCAGGACGCACACGGTCACAAACACCCAGAGGAAGATTCTGTCGATCACCATGGCAACGTACTTCCAGTCATCCTCCACCTGAAAGCGAGGCAAGCATCCAAACGGATAAGTCGCCGACATGCCATCAATAAAAGCACTCCTGTAAATAGTAGGAAGTATTCCATTTGTACTCTATGATTGTTCTCCACTCGGTCAGACTAGAACGTATCGTTTGGAGGACATTTCTTGCTCCACAAGAGTAACGTACATGATTGAATTTTGGTGTGCATGTAACTACAAACAAACATATCACTGCTCAACCTCCTTTACCCCTTGAAGAAACAACACCTTGACACAGCGTGAAGTAGTCAGTGCAAAGCTTGGATATTGCTTGGACACCAGAAGTTCAGCATGGCACCTCCTGGCAAAGAACTTTCTGAGGATGCAAAAATAAGATCTCTTCCCAGGGGGCAGCAGCATAAGCGAGGAAGCCCAGACTCCGACCAGCTCCTCCTGGCGAATCCCGAGGGGTTCCCAGGCAAAGTGTCCCGGGTCTTCCCCGAGGCCTCCCACCAGTCAGACGTGCCCTGAACACCTCTCCAGAGGTGTTCATGCCTCATCCACCTCATATGGTTCCTTTCAATGATCCCCTGATCTACCCATAGCTCATGACCATCGGTGAAGGTAGGAAGGTAGATGGACCGCCGCAATACATAATTCCCATTTGACAATAAAATAACATCTGATGTTGGATTTGGTATCTTTTATCCCCAACAAGACAGACAAACATCTGCAAACACATTTCAACATCCTGGATGGCTCCAATGTGGTCCTTAGCTGTCCTGCAAGATGCCTGCTGTAAAAACCGCCTTGAACAGTGCCTGCACTAAATGTAAACGTTACACGTATAGTTAGGGAATTTATAACAGCAGTTAGCCGAGCATGTCCCGAGCATCGCCGATTGACGACCCGGTTCTGCTGTACACTGTTTTGTTCTGGAAGATCGCAACACCAGAAAAGCGATCGGTAGCACGGGCAAGACTGTGCAAGGAGTCTAACGCCCAGCAGCTCCATCATGTCGTCATGGAGGAGGCGGCCAGGAGAGTTAGGGTAGCATTGGAAAAGAATATAATATAACATAATAATGAAATATAATATTCACACTAAGCAAACTATAATGTAAAATATGAATATAAAATAATGCAACTATCCTAGCCCAAAGTCAGCTGGGATAGGCTCCAGCATACTCGTGGGGACAAGTGGCGTAGAAAATGGATGGAAAATAAAATATAACATAAAATCATAGCCTCAGCAAATATTCATATTTGAAATGTAATATCAAAAATGAATATAAAAGAATACGTGAAATTATGAAAAGTCACACTTTCAGCTAAATGTGTAAAATGTTAATATACTGTAAAAGATATTAATATTGGTGCTAAATATCCACACTTTGCCCATTTCAAATATTAACATGAATTAAGATGAAATTTGTCATTAATCGGCAGTAACTAAATGATGTAATTCATTGGATTAAATTTGTTAGCGTCATTAACCCACGCGCATCACGTCAAGCCGCATCTCTCGGTAATGACGGCAGACGGCGCCACAACCGGAGTTCCTTAAGACCCTGGATGCCTGGTTGTCTTGGTTGACACGACTGCAGCATCGCATGTACATCGGGGTCGGTGCCCCTTGACTGGCAAACCGGGGTGGTGGTCCCGCTTTTCAAGAAGGGGGACCGGAGGGTGTGTTCTAACTATCGTGGGATCACACTCCTCAGCCTTCGGGTGAGGTCTATTCAGGGGTTCTGGAGAGGAGGATCCGCCGGATAGTCGAATCTCGGATTCAGGAGGAGCAGTGTGGTTTTCGTCCTGGTCGTGGAACTGTGGAACAGCTCTATACTCTCTGAAGAGTCCTTGAGGGTCCATGGGAGTTTGCTAAACCAGTCTACATGTGTTTTGTGGACTTGGAGAAGGCATTCGACCGTGTTCCTCGGGGAATACTGTGGGGAGTGCTCCGGGAACATGGGGTATCGGACCACCTAAACCAGGCGGTTCGTTCCCGGTGTCAGAGTTTGGTTCGCATTGCCGGCAAAGAGTCAGACCCGTTTCCAGTGAGGGTTGGACTCCGCCAGGGCTGCCCTTTGTCACCAATTCTGTTTTTTAGGTGCAGCCAGGGCGTTGAGGGGTTCCAGTTTGGTGGCCACAGGATTCGGTATCTGCTTTTTGCAGATGATATGGATCTGTTGGCTTTATCGAGCAGTGACCTTCAACTCTCACTGGACCGGTTCGCAGCTCAGTGTGAAGCGGCTGGAATGACAATCAGCACCTCCAAATCCGAGTCCATGATTCAAGCCCAGAAAAGGGTGGAGTGCCATCACCGGGTCGGGGATGAGGTCCTGCCTCAAGTGGAGGAGTTTAAATACCTCGGGGTCTTGATCACGAGGGATGGAAGGATGAAACGCGAGAGGACAGGCGGATTGGTGCGGCGTCTGCAGTGATGCGGACTCTGCACCGGTCTGTCGTGGTGAAGAGAGAGCTGACCCAAAAGGCAAAGCTCTCAATTTACCGGTGGATCTACGTTCCTACCCTCACCTATGGTCATGAGCTTTGGGTAGTGACCGAAAGGACAAGATCGCGGGTACAAGCGGCAGAAATGAGAGATAGGGTGAGAAGCACTGTCATCCGGGAGAGACTCGGACTAGAACTAGAACTTGGACTAGCATTGAGAGGAGCCAGATAAGGTGGCTGAGGCATCTGGTTAGGATGCCCCCTGAACGCCTCCCTGGGGAGGTGTTCAGGGCACGTCCAACCGGTAGGAGGCCTCGGGGAAGACCCAGGACACGTTGGAGAGACTATGTCTTTCAGCCAGCCTGGGAACGCCTCTGGATCCGCCGGGAAGAGCTGGATGAAGTGGCCGGGGAGAGGGAAGTTTGGGCTTCCCTGCTTAGGTTGCTGCCCCCGCGACTGACCTCGGATAAGCGGAAGAAAATGGATGGATGGATGGATGAAATAATAGCAACCACACTAAATATTTTCATGTTGCTCACTTTTAGATATCAGTGGTCTTGTGTTGAGTTATTTTGAGGGGACATCACGGTGGTATCCCAGCTAAACTGCCTCACGTTGTATCAAAGTGTGGCTGTGGTCAAATGTTTTCACTCACTTTTGTGACAAATTTGATGCAAACAGCATAATGAATATATAAAATAATCATTGAAATAGTGTAAACGATAGCGGTGCACTACACCAACAAACCTCCTTGGCTTTATTGCGGCTCCTCATGTTCTCAGCAATGTACTTGACGCTCTCGATGGCCTGTTTAATCTCGGGCGACACCACGGAAAAGGCGACCACCGGAGTGATGCTCTGCGGACTCAGCCGACATGGTAAGGTTCCGGCTTTTGTCGCCCTGGGACTTTCCTTCCCGTGCTTGCAGGGGCAGGAGCATTGCTTCCCGGTGCAGCCCTCCAAGGAGGAGAACTTGCTGTCCCCAAACTCCAAACAGTTGAGGGAACCTCCTCCAACGTGCTGCGGAGCACAAGCGCACAGAAGCTTCAGTATTTCAGTCACACTGAGGATGCTGTTGAGAT
>QODF01000310.1:27400-66666 GCA_024372805.1 Oostethus manadensis
ATTGGAATTTTTGGGGAATTCCAAGGATTTAGTTTGATGCCTTGTGCCCTCAACCTGTCCGGAAGCACCCTAATGTGAGCTCTTGGTGGTGTGCGGATGCGCCTGAACACTTTCCACTGTTCCCAATGTGTTGCTTCCATTTGTTCCGTATCTCTTTTCCCGTTCCTTGGCATTATTCTCCTGGTGTTCTTGTTTCCACCTCCCATGGTGAGGTGAAGTCTGCCCTAGCCGTGCCTCCTAGCCGTCTACTTTCTCTTTGTGTGTGCTGATCTTTTTGTTCAACTCAAAAAACTCTCCAACTTTCCTGCTCTACTCGAACTTCTAAGGTGACTGGACCCACCCGCAGGTCCAGAAAGAAAAAATGGTTTCTTGCCTGCATCAAATCATTCTTCCTCTTCTTGCCTCCTCCTCCCCCTCCAGCTCCTCCTGCCTCCCCACCGCTTCCCACCCCTCCAGCCTTGGCGTCTTCATCCGTCGGTCTCCGCATCAACATAATCCTCGGCAGCACCTTGAGGAAGACCGAGCGCACCCAGCCCGGCATGGTGTGCGTGGTGGGGGTGCGATAATGCACGTTCAACACGAAGACGGTGATGACGATGCTGAGCGTCACGAAGATCATGGTGAAGAGCAGATACTCTCCGATTAGCGGGATGACCAGAGACGTGGAGGGGATGGTCTCGGTGATGACCAGCAGGAAGACGGTGAGGGAGAGCAGGACGGAGATACAGAGCGTGACCTTCTCTCCGCAGTCGGACGGGAGGTAGAAAACCAGCACTGTGAGGAAAGAGATGAGGAGGCAGGGGATGATGAGGTTGATGGTGTAGAAGAGCGGCAGGCGACGGATGTAGAAGGAGTACGTGATGTCAGGGTAGATCTCCTCGCAGCAGTTGTACTTGATGTCGTGCTTGTAGCCCGGAGCGTCGATGATCTCCCACTCGCCGCTCTCCCAGAAGTCTTTCAGGTTGACCTGAATGACGGAAGTTGTTCCATGAATGAAGACATACCAGCAGAAATACTTTGTAATACGCTTCTGCCGTGGCGTCTGTGTGTCTGTAAGTAATGTGCAACTCCAGTAGAATGTTATGAAACCTGTGTGGATGGAGGAATGTGGTATGTTAGCACTACCCATGTCTAGCTTGCAGGTTGTAGCTGTAGCGCCAGCCACCGACTAACTAAGTACACCAAGGTGCTTTCGGTCTCGACCGATCCATCAGTCCCCGCTTCTCGTCCCAGGTCAGCCGGGATAGGCTCCGGCATACCCCCCATCAAAAACCATCAAAAAAAAAGATTGTATGCTTAAAGGCTGTTTCTTCTATTCAGTCTTTCCTGGTGGTTCTTTGGACCGGGTTGCTATCGGGTACGGTTTTCAAACGGCATTGAAAAATCGGATCAAAGTGTTTGATCACAGCAATGGACTCCCGAGCCCAGAGTGAAAGTCTTTAACGCAGTTGCCGAGTCCCTCCGGGAAGTGAAAGTTAAGCTTGTGTAGAAGTGAAAGTTAAGTTTCTGTGGGTGAAAACAACGCATCTATTGTGTATTTATCTATGTGCCCTCCAGCATTTTTCCATCGGTCGTATGTAGATGTTGTGCAAGTCTTACTGTGCTTTGTGAGTGTGCACGTCATGGGAAGTGATTAAACTGATATTACAGCAAATGTCATTACAATAATAATTATATACACTTAAACAACTATAATGCGAATATGTATATATATACAGGAGTGTTGAAAATAATAGCAGTGCAACCTGACTAAGCAGATCAATGACTGTTATTAGTATATTTCCCTTACTATGAGGCAAACAAGTTACCAGGAGGTGCAGTAGATTCTCAGAAAGGGCTCTGGAACCAGTCCTCTTGAGAGGGGCTGGACTTCATTCCACTCTGGTGTTGCCAGCAATGAGAGGCCACGGGCAGGGGTGGCAATTTTTGTTGCCCCTCGGCTCCAAGCCTGCACGTTGGAGTTTAACTCAGTAAACAAGAGGGTAGTTTCCCTACGCCTTCGGGTATGGGGGACAAGTCCTGACTGTTGTTTGTGCTTATGCGCCAAACAGCAGTTCAGAATACCCGCCCTTTTTGGAGTCCTTAGAGGAAGTACTAGAGAGTGCTCCCTCGGGGGAATACATTGTTCTGCTGGGTGACTTCAATGCTCATGTTGGCAGCGACAGTGAGACCTGGAGAGGTGTGATTGGGAGGAATGGCCCATCTGATCTCAACCCGAGGGGTGTTTTGTTGTTGGACTTGTGTGCTCATCACAGATTATCTACAACGAACACCATGTTCAACCATAAGGTTGTCCAAATGTGCACTTGGCACCAGGACACCCTGGGCCGCAGTTCGATGATTGACTTTGTGGTTGTGTCGTCTGACTTGCGGCCCCATGTTTTGGACACTCGGGTGAAGAGAGGGTCGGAGCTGTCAACCGACCACCACCTGGTGGTGAGTTGTTTTGGATGGTGGGGGAGGATCCCGGTCAGACCCCGCAGACCCAAACGCATTGTGAGGTTCTGCTGGGAACGTCTGGCAGACTCCCTTGTCAGAAAGAGTTTCAACTCCCACCTCCGGGAGAGCTTTGACCATGTTCAGTGGACATTCAGTCCGGGTGGGCAATGTTTTGTGCCTCCATTGTCGATGCGCTGATCAGAGCTGTGGCCGTAAGGTGGTCGGTGCCTGTTGCGACAGTAATCCCAGAACCCGTTGGTGGACACCAGCGGTGTGGGGTGCCGTCAAGCTGAAGAAAGAGTCCTATCAGGCCGTTTTGGCCCATGGGACTCTGGAGACAGCTGACAGGTACCAGCAGACCAAGCAGTCAGCGGCACTGGCAGTCACTGAGACAAAAACTCGGAGGCCATGGAAAACGCTTTCCCGGTAAGGTCTATTCAGGGTTTCTGGAGAGGAGGATCTGCCGGATAGTCGAATCTCTGATTCAGGAGGAGCAGTGGGGTTTTCTTCCTAGTCGTCGAACTGTGGACCAAGTCACTACTCTTGGCAAGGTCCTTGAGGGGGCATGTGAGTTTGACTAACCAGTTTACATGTGTTTTGTTGACTTGGAGAAGACATTCGACCGTGTTCCTCTGGGAATACTGCGGGGAGTGGACAGAATTTCTAGGCGCAGCTAGGGCGTTGAGAGGTTTCAGTTTGGTGGCCACAGGATTCAGTCTCTGATTTTTGCAGATGATGTGGTCTGGTTGGCTTGATTGAGCAGTGACCTTCAACTTTTACGGAATCCATTTGCAGCTGAGTGTGAAGCAGCTGGGATGAAAATCAGCACCTCCAAATCGGAGTCCATGGTTCTCACCAGGAAAAGGGTGGTGTGCTATCTCCGGGTCGGAGATGAGGTCTTGCCTCAAGTGGAGGAGTTTAAGTACGTCGGGGTTTTGTTCACAAGTGACGGAAGGATGGAATGATGGACGCGTCTGGAATGATGCTGACTCTGCACCGGTCTGCCGTGGTGAAGAGAGAGCTGAGCCGAAAGGCAAATTGTTTTCGCTGCAGGGTGGCTGGGGTCTCCCTTAAAGGTAGGGTGAGAAGCACTGTCATCCGGGAGAGGTGGCTCGGGCATCTGGTTAGGATGGCTCCCGGACGCCTCCCTGGGGAGGTGTTCAGGGCATGTCCGACCGGTAGGATGTTGGAGAGACCATGTCTCTCATCTGGCCTGGGAACGCCTCGTCACCCGCCAGGAAGAGCTGGATGAAGTGGCTGGGGAGAGGGAAGTCTGGGCTTCCCTGCTTAGGCTTCTGCCCCCGCCACCCGACCCCGGATAAGCGGACGAAAATGGATGGATGGACTTTGCGGGGGATTCTTGTAAAAAGATTAGCTTCACACAGACGTCTTCTAACTGCCACAGTACTTACAAGTAACTCCAGACAGTCTTTTTTCACCACATTGATCACCGATTGAATGCCACACTGCTGTTTTTTGAACACGCCCCTTTCAACTAATTGGCCAATTGCACAGCCTTAAGAGCGTGCATATCATGAATGCCGGGGCTTGTTTGTTTCTGAGAATCTACTGCACCTACTGGTAACTTGTTTGCTGGGTAGCAATAAGAATATACTTATAACAGTACTTCATCTGGTTAGTCACATTGCACTGCTATTGTTTTCATCACTCCTGTGAATGCGGCGCTCGTGCTCCAACATGTTCCTGCAAGACCATGCAGATCAGCGTCTTTGGGAATGAATGAAAATACAAAACCCCCCATTTGCCTTTCCTTTTTCCTTTTTTTATTTTTTTGGTTTTTTTTTCTAAGAAAAGTCGTCAGCTCGTTTGCAGTCAATATATGATCATGCTTTTTGTTTTTAGTATTAGCATCTTTCATCAACACGGAACTCTAATTTCAGCATAAATGCCTCAATAGCAATTTTAGTTCCTTTTGGGAGCAGGAATTTCTTCCTGGAAAGGATTCTTTACATTCTCTCTCTAAAAAAAACACTGGCTGCTTGTCAGTGTCGTTTAAACTTTGTCACTTTTTTTTTGTCTGATAAAATAACCATTATCCTCCAATAATTACTACCACTGACCTTAGACCCAATCAGTACCAGGTCAATCTTGGCTTTGTCGTAGGTCCAAGAGCCAAACTTCATGGAGCAGTTCTGATAGTCGAAGGGGAAGTAGGTGATGTCCATGGGGCAGGAGGATTTGAAAATGGCAGGAGGAATCCAGGTGATTGTGCCATCAAACTTCAGCAGAGCTTTGGTTTTATCCTCCACCAGGAAATCCCCGACAGCGCTGGACGCGAGGATGCGGGGCAAGGTCCGCAGTGCAGCCGTGGCAACGAGGACACGTTACATTAGAAAAGGACACACGGGTCAGAGGGGGACAGAAAATGTTGCGCCCAATTCGGGTAAGACATGACATGGAAGGACGGTATGGAGGAAATTAAGATTTTACTCGCACCAATTCTCGTGTCATCCAACTACAATTTCAGAAGGAAAAAATATCGATAGGACTTTATGATCATGCAAAAGAGACGATGGGACTTTTGTTTGATGAAGATGTTTGGCTTTCTAGAATGGATTATTTGTTTTTACATGATTTTTCCCAGGAAGTGTTTGGTTAGAGTTATTTAGTCCGGGTGTGCACTTGTTTCCGTGTCGGATCGTTTGCGTTCCTTTACGTTCACTTGAGCGCAGGCTGCTTTGGGTTTTGTGTTTCTTGTTCTTATAGTTGGTTAAGAACAACTATGGTCGGCTGTCGATGTCAAAAGTCAAGTGTTTTGCTTCTCAAAACAATTCGGATTTACAGGAGTTACACTTTTGCATCACAAACCCATTTCCTCCAAATTCAGACCTCACAACCTTTGCATCACCGTGTGCTGCCGCCTGCCAACTCCTGCACACCTTCCATCACCTGCTCCACCATGTTTGCTGCTGGGACGGTGAAAGCGAACGTGCACATGGTTTGAGAAGCAAAACACTTCATTTTTGTGCCTTCTCTCCTACTATGCTTGCCACCCATAACGAGGTAGCACCCGTTGTTCGGTCTCATTTCCGAAAATGACGTCATTGGGGTGACACCTCTCAGCTAAACAATGGCAGACCGGTTCGGTGTAGTTTCCAGCAAAGTGGTAGTCACGCCAAAACGTTCTCCGAGCGATAGAGTATTTGTTTTCTTTTCCAAAACAGGAAGGTTTAGGACAAAAATGGACGAAGCAAGTGCAGAGAATGAAAGTTGCCACAGAACGGAGTAAGTCATGTATTCTATACACTATTCCATGATAGCGACAAGGCTGTGAAGCATTATACATGTTATATAAACATCCTTTCACAGCAACTTGTATGATTACTGCGGTGGACGGTGGCGGAGGCGGCGCAAAATCATCAAGAACCCGATTAAAAAGAAGAATTGAAGGGTACGCAACTCCAGAGTAGTTTACACTTACCACACTGTGTTTGGAAGGCCACCAATCTTCATCTCCATGTCTTAAGGGTTAATTAAGTTGATGTTCTGCAAGTTCTCTACTCCATCTCCAAATGTTTCTCCCTTCTTTTCTCCTCCAAAACTATTGACACATGGCTGACATCTTGGCTATAATGAATGTAAGCATCCTCTGTCTCGTATACCGCCATGTTTGTTTACCTAAGTGAGACTGAACAGTGAGGGCCAGCTCGTCATGGGTGGTGCCATCAGCCATAAATGTCATATTCGTGACAGTTATGTTCGTGACACTTTGTGCACACCGCATTGTACGTAAAGGATGTGGTCCCAGCGTTTGACTGCTTGGTCGCTTAAATCGTACCACTGTTGCGAGAGGAGCTTGCCAGACAGCTGAGCCGTGAGGCATTGCTAAAGTCCCATTAAATGCACGCCAGACCCCAGTGAGCTTCCCGTTTCAGAGACTCGTGCTAGTGGTGGCCCTGCGACAGATAATGGTGACCACGGCCTCACTTGTTGTAGAGGACAATGTCAGGCCTCCAGATCTTGTTCGATGGAACTCGAATGAACTCAATTCCATCAAACTCAGCGGGCATCCATCGCAGTTTGTAGTCATTCCAGATCTGAAGAAGAAAACAAACCAAGCTGCTTACAAAGAACAACCTTCTTCGTGAAGTGGCTCAAGGGGGAACTATTATGCTTTCCCTCCTTTATGACCTATACATGTCGTTACATAAGACAATATTCTCCCGTTACACGATGCCAACGCGTCACGTGGAAGTGAAAACCAAACTTCCTTATATGGGCAATGTTGAGCAATGGCTCGTAGGAAATGTTTGTTTGGGTGTGAGGGAAAGCTAATTTTGTTTAGCAATACGAAGCTGGACTATCCGCCGAACTGTTGCTGAAGTCCGAAGCTGTTCCAGCATCACTTGGGGGCGTTGAAGAGCAATTTGTCAATTTTGCCAATTTTGACCATACAGTCAATACAAAAAAGGAATCTTTACAGAAGTATGAGCTTTTGGGGTGTTTGGTGCATGCCGTTGGTCAACAACAAGAAAGACAGGATTGAATTGCTGTTCTGTCAACCGTCCAGCAGGTCTTGGACGCATTTGCATGTCATTCGGGATAAAGTCTTTCATTAGCAGGGTGGATTAATGCCCAGTAACCTGAGAGCTGTTTAATTAACCACTTCATGCTGCACTGGCTTTCCCATTTATCTGAGATGATGATGAGATCGCTGGTTGCCATATTGTTTGTGAAAGCACACCAGTTCCAGACTGATGCAAACACCTCAAATCTCCTGATACACTGAGAGTGCATCATGCAGGTTGCAAAAAGACATTGCAGACTAAGAAAACAGCAAGGATTCCATCAGCGAAGACTATAAACGACCAGCACGGACACGCTCTTGACCGTTTTTTTGGAAGTTGCAGAATGTCTGCACTGGCATCGCTGGCCCGTAATTATCAGTGAGTGACGGCACAGCCTACTGCTAAAGCCTCGCTCTGCACAGACAAACACCCGCAGCCTTTACGGAGATTTGAACGCATCTCAAGTGGAACGGGTGATCACTGCAGCACCAGCTGAGCTTCTGTTGAATCGCAACAGCGTCAAACAGACAAGCAGACGGTTGACATCATGTCCCTGTCTGTAGTGTTCCTGCACGGATGCAATCAGGGAACAATGTGGCGCACCGATACAAAAGCAGGCGTGGAAGGAGATCAGCAGAGAGGCGACGCTGACCTGCTACCTCACGCGTCCCTTCATGTACAGCGCGGGCTCCCACCAGCAAATGGCAACAATCCACCAGTAATTTCAATGTCTATTTTTCACACACCGTGCCGAACCCAGCAGCTAGCTGGGCATGCTCCCATTTCAGGTGAGATGAAAGTGCGTGTTGGAATTATTCCGTCAGATTCGGCTGCAGGACGTACCATATCGAGATGGTATCATTATCGTGAGCCGTGAGTCGCGTATCGTACCGTATTGTCGGGGACAATGAGATTCCCAATACTTCCTCCGGTGGCCCCCAGGTAAATTGGGTTTGAAACCCATGATGTACATAAGATGATCCATGAACAGATGGAAGCTGAAAATACATGCACACGTCTGCCTCCCCTGACTCCCCCGTGTTGAAAAAATAATAACATAACATACACGTTAATATATATTTTATAATATAGATAATATCTCCTCCCCTGTGCCACCACCTTATCGTGGGGGAGGAGTTTGCGTGTCCCAATGATCCTAGGAGCTAAGTTGTCGGGGGCTGTCCTGCCCCTGGTAGGGTCACATTGATAAACACGTCCTAGGGGAGGGACCAGACAGAGAGTGGCTCAAAAGACCCTGATGAGGATTAAAAACATTGGACTTTGTTTTCCCTCGCCCAGACGCAGGTCACCAGGGTCCCCCTCTCCCCCTCTGGAGCCAGGCCTGGGGGTAGAGCACGATGGCGAGCGTCTGGTGGCCAGGCCTGCACCGGCATGGGGCCCGGTTAGGCACAGGCCCGAAAAGCTTCTGTAGCCGATCCTCGGCTACAGAAGCTGATGTCGGTACGTGGAATGTCACCTCTCTGGCGGGGAAGGAGCCTGAGCTGGTGCGTGAGGTGGGGAAATTCCGGCTAGATACACGTTGGAGTTTAACCCGGTAGGCGAGAGGGTAGTTTCCCTACGTCTTCGGGTGGGGGGATGGGTCCTGACTGTTGTTTGTGCTTATGCACCAAACAGCAGTTCAGAATACTCACCCTTTTTGGAGTCCTTAGAGGGAGTACTAGAGAGTGCTCCTTTGGGGGATTCCCTTGTTTTACTGGGTGACTTCAACGCTCATGTTGGCTGCGACAGTGAGACCTGGAGAGGTGTGATTGGGAGGAACTATTCAGGGGTTCTGGAGAGGAGGATCCGCCGGATAGTCAAATCTTGGATTCAGGAGGAGCAGTGTGGTTTTCCTCCTGGTCGTGGAACTGTGGACCAGCTCTGTACTCTCAGCAGGGTCCTTGTGGGTGCATAAGAATTGGCCCAACCAGTCTACATGTGTTTTGTGGACTTGGAGAAGGCATTCAATCGTGTTCTTTGGGGAATACCGTGGGGAGTGCTCCGAGAATATGGGGTATTGGACCACCTAATCCAGGCGGTTTGTTCCCTTTATGACCAGTGTCAGAGTTTGGTTCGCATTGCCGGCAATATGTCAGACCCGTTTCCAGTGAGAGTTGGACTCCGCCTCGCAGCCAGGGCGTTGAGGGGTTTCAGTTTGGTGGCCGCAGGATTCGGTCTCTGCTTTTTGCAGATGACGTGGTCCTGCTGGCTTCATCGAGCAGTGACCTTCTTTCTCAGCTGAGTGTGAAGCGACTGGGATGAGAATCAGCACCTCCAAATCTGAGTCCATGGTTCTCGCCCAGGAAAGGGTGGAGTGCCATCTCCGGGTCGGGGATGAGGTCCTGCCTGAAGTGGAGGAGTTTAAATACCTCGGAGTCTTCTCACGAAGGATGGAGCGTGAGATGGACCGGCGGATTAGTGCAGCGTCTGCAGTGATGCGGACTCTGCATTGGTCTGTCGTAGTGAAAAGAGAGCTGAGCCAAAAGGCAAAGCTCTCAATTTAGCGGTCAATCCACGTTCCTACCCTCACCTATGGTCATGAGCTTTGGGTAGTGACCGGCCGAAAGGAGTTTTCTCCACAGGGTGGCTGGGCTCTCCCTTAGAGATAGGGTGAGAAGCACTGTCATCCGGGAGAGACTCGGACTAGAACCGCTGCTCCTCAGCATTGAGAGGAGCCAGATGAGTTGGCTGAGGCATCTGGTTAGGATGCCTCCCGAACGCCTTCCTGGGGAGACTATACTATACTATACTTTACCATTTACCCCAAATCACCCAAAAATCTGAGAACTTTATATACAGACGGAAGGTAAGACCACAAATGTTTTTCATTTAGTACCAAAATAAATAAACATGTATTGGAAAACTTTTTTTAACAATAGTTATTATAATTTAAATGAGAAATCTGTATGAAAATTAGAAAAAAAAAACCGCAAAGGAGTCAGTGCCTCACCAGCCGTGAATTGTACGTCCCCGTCATTGAGGAAAAAACATCACCATATCAGCGCGGCAAAAAGGGATGGCGGGGCTTCGCTAGGAGGGGTATACATGTAATATATATCTGTGATATACTGTATGTATTACTTGGTATTACTTGGTAATGATTACCAACTTAGTACCAATTTAGGTGGAATGAACAAATCCTAATTTCCGAGATGAAAAATATTCCCTGTAAATAAATAACATAGGATGTATACTTTTCACATATTAAATATATAAATCTATATTTTTGTAACCAAAAGTTTAGTGTGTGTGTGTGTGTGTGTGTACTTACATGCCGAAGCCACAAATTTGTTTCCATGATCTGATTGACTTCATCCTGCAGAGAAGCAGAGAAAGAANATTGGACCACCTAATCCAGGCGGTTTGTTCCCTTTATGACCAGTGTCAGAGTTTGGTTCGCATTGCCGGCAATATGTCAGACCCGTTTCCAGTGAAAGTTGGACTCCGCCAGGGCGGCCATTTGTCATCGATTCTGTTCACTACTTTCATGGACAGAATTTCTAGGTGCAGCCAGGGCGTTGAGGGGTTTCAGTTTGGTGGCCGCAGGATTCGATCTCTGCTTTTTGCAGATGACGTGGTCCTGCTGGCTTCATCGAGCAGTGACCTTCTTTCTCAGCTGAGTGTGAAGCGGCTGGGATGAGAATCAGCACCTCCAAATCTGAGTCCATGGTTCTCGCCCAGGAAAGGTTGGAGTGCCATCTCCGGGTCGGGGATGAGGTCCTGCCTGAAGTGGAGGAGTTTGAATACCTCGGGGTCTTCTCACGAAGGATGGAACGTGAGATAGACAGGCGAATTAGTGCGGCGTCTGCAGTGATGCGGACTCTGCATTGGTCTGTCGTAGTGAAAAGAGAGCTGAGCCAAAAGGCAAAGCTCTCAATTTAGCGGTCAATTCACGTTCCTACCCTCACCTATGGTCATGAGCTTTGGGTAGTGACCGAAAGGTCAAGATGGCGAGTGGCAGAAATGAGTTTTCTCCGCAGGGTGGCTGCGCTCTCCCGTAGAGATAGGGTGAGAAGCACTGTCATCCGGGAGAGACTCGGACTAGAACTAGAACTTGTACTAGCATTGAGAGGAGCCAGATAAGGTGGCTTGGATATCTGGTTAGGATGCCTCCCGAACGCCTCCCTGGGGAGGTGTTCAGGGCACGTCCAACCGGTAGGAGGCCTCGGGGAAGACCCAGGAAACACACTGGAGAGACTATGTCTTTCACCTGACCTGGCAACGCCTCAGCATCCGCTGGGAAGAGCTGGACAAAGTGGCTGAGGAGAGGGACCTCTGGGCTTTCCTGCTTAGGTTGCTGCCCCCGCGACCCGACCTCGGATAAGCGGAAGAAAATGGAAGGATGGATGGAAAAGTTAAAATGTGTTCCTTGAAAAGAATATTAAATGTATTTTCTCTTTGATTTGGATCATTTTTAACATTTTATTAAGTAAAAATCACTGACGCTATTGAGCACGACTTTCGGTTGGCCTCAAAGAGAGTCAGGCAAAGCTTCCGAAATCTCAGAAAGGGGTAGCACCCCCCAGTTCACACTGTTTACAGTGCGGACGGGGGCTTGCTGACCTCGACTGAGGATATAGTTGGTCGGTGGAAGGAATACTTTGAGGCCCTTCTCAATCCCACTGACATGCCTTCTGTAGAGGAAGCAGAGTCGGAGGATATGTACCTGGACAGTACCATCATCGTGGCTGAGGTAATTGGGGTAGTCAAATCACTCCCCAGTGGCAAGCCTCCGGGGGTGGATGAGTTTCGCCCTGAATTCCTCAAGGCTCTGGATGTTGGGGGACTGTCTTGGTTGACACACCTCTACAACATTGCATGGAAGTCGGGAACAGTACCTCTGGACTGGCAGACTGGGTTGGTGGTCCCCATTTTTATAAAGGGGGACCGGCGGGTGTGTTCCAACTACAGGGGCATCACACTCCTCAGCCTCCCTGGGAAAGTCTACTTCAGGGTGCTGGCGAGAAGGGTACGACCGTTAGTCGAACCTCGGTTACAGGAGGTGCAATGTGGATATTGTCCCAGTCACGGAACACTGGACCAGCTGGCCTGGGAACGCCTTGGTGTCCTCGAGGTGGAGCAGGAAGAGGTCGCCGGAGACCGGGAAGTCTGGACTTTGCTACTGAAACTGCTGCCCCCGCGAGCCGGACACAGATAAGCGGAGGAAATGGAGAAATGGAATGGCAAGGCAAGCCCTAAATACACCAGGACCTTCTACTGCCTGTCAAACGTCTTGTGTACGGCAGTATTTTTTCTAAATGGACAATACAATACACAAAAATGGGCCGGCAGTACTACTCCATCCTGAGCGGCGGCGGTGTGCAAGAGCTGGAAGGCGCCAGTTGTCACTGTCGTCCTTCTATAGAGGGGAAAAGCCTTCTTTTGGACAGCTATGACCGAATGACTATACTATACCATACTTTACCATTTACCCCAAATCACCCAAAAATCTGAGAACTTTATGTACAGACGGAAGCTAAGACCACAAATGTTTTTCAGTTAGTACCAAAATAAATAAACATGTATTGGAAAACTTTTTTTAACAATAGTTATTATAATTTAAATGAGAAATCTGTATGAAAATTTTTGTATTACTTGGTATTACTTGGTAATGATTACCAATTTAGGTGGAATGAACAAATCCTAATTTCCGAGATGAAAAATATTCACTGTAAATAAATAACATAGGATGTATACTTTTCACATATTGAATACAAATCTATATTTTTGTAACCAAAAGTTGAGTGTGTGTGTGTGTGTGTGTGTACTTACATGCCGAAGCCACAAATTTGTTTCCATGATCTGATTGACTTCATCCTGCAGAGAAGCAGAGAAAGAAGTCACCTTGCATGTGCGAAAGCACACGTGAACAAATGCATTACACTTTTTATTACCGTGTGCCTGCTGAGGAGCATTCTGGCTTTACTTTTATTGGTGATTCCCGTGGCACCTCGGAGAAATCCACCCGCAAAAAGTAAGTCAAATCACTCGGTCCCGGAGAAGACTCTCTCCATGCATGCATCTGCTCTTACACCCACCGCGTCACCTCGAGAAGAGCTTGACATCTGAAGAAGACCATTATCTCACGCTAATAGGAGGGTTCCTTTTCTGGGTTGCCAGGAATACGCAGCAGATCCACCACAACTTATATTTCATACTGTGCTAAAGTACACAGAACAAAAGTTCTTTTCAGGACCGTGGGGCTTTTTATCGTAGGATTCGGAAAATGTTTGTCGGACGAGTTCGCTCGCCCCAGCAAAGAATCCCAACACTTGGTGACTCAGTCTTGCGTTCTTAATACTTAATAAAACGTGCCTGCTGGCATTCTCTTAGCACCCATCCAAAGTCACGCTCCCCCAGGCTCCGCTGTACGGACCCTTTGGGACTAATGCCTGAGAAAACCCCAATGAAGTTGCATCACTTGTAAGAAACTGTTTGGACGTTCTTCGTTTATCCCGGTTAACTGGTTCCAGGCCCGGCCGCGATACAGTGGTGAGAAAAAGTGTTTACACTTAAAGGTTTCAGATCATGAAAGAAATGTAAATATTAGTCAATGACAACTCAACTCAACACAACATGCAGTTTTTACATAAAACATTTTATTATGAAGGGAGAAAAAAAGCAAAGCTGCATGGTCCTGTGCGGGAAAAAAGTGATGTTAGCCTAAAGCTAACAAGTGTTTGGGTCACCCTTAGCAGCAACAACTGCAATCAAGCCTTTCTGATCACTTGCAAGGAGACTCTTTTAGCGCTGGGGAGGAATTTTGCAGAATTGTTGTCATTCAGTCACACTGGAGGCTTTTCCAGCATCCATCCATCCATTTTCTATACCGCTTATCCTCATTAGGGTGGCGGGGATGCTGGAGCCTATCCCAGCTGACTTTGCGGCGGGAGGCGGGGCACACCCTGGACTGGTCGCCAGTCAATCGCAGGGCAGACCTTTTCCAGCATGAAGCGCCTTTTTGAAGGTCATGCCACAGCATCTCAATGGGGTTCAGGTCAGACTCCAAAGTCTTGGGCCATTCAGAGGTGGACTTGCTGGGGTGTTTTGGATCATCGTCCTGCTGCACAACCCAAGTTGGGTTCAGCTCGAGGTCACCAACAGATGGCCCGACTTTCTCCCTCGGGATTTTTTCAAGCTTCCATGTATCACAGGAAGTCTTCCAGGTCCCGAAGCAGAAAAACAGCCCCGGCCGTCACACTACCACCGCCGTATTTTACCCTCGGCATTGCATTCACGCCACGTGTAACGGGACACACACCTTCCAAAAAGTCTCCCAAAAGTTACGTCTTGTCACACAATCACTTTTTCACACAAGGCCTTAAAGCTGCAGTTCAATTGTGCTGACCCGACTAATATTTCAATTTGGTTGGTGATAAGAAACATTTAAGTGAAATTTGATATTGTGATGTTCTAGCGAGGGACGCCACACACACTCAGAGTCACCATCGACGTTTGTGTGTTGAACTTACAACTTTGACCAGCTGTGAGATGGAGACTTCAAACTCCACCGTGACGGGGTCTGAGACGTTCTCCACCGGCCTGATGAACTGGTTGTACCTCCTGAAAAGCTTCCTGAAGAGGTGGTCCTCGGCTTTCGACGCAAAGCGGCCTGAGGGTGCGGAGAAACAGAGACGGGGGGGAAGGAGAGTACAACCACACTTAATAAAACACTTCAGCCATCACTCCGTAATTACATCTTTGCAGGCAGACATCATCAAATCCGTGGCTTGCCTGCCGGGACCCACCGTCAGCCCTGAATGACAGGAGACAACCCAAACGATGGATCATTTTCAAGTGATCCGAACCGTTAGTAGTACCAGTTTCCCGGTGACCAGTCCAACAGCAAAACACCGCTACCAACACGGTAGCTCATTCCTGTGTGGACTGCGTTTAGAGGTGAAAACAACATGGAAACTAAGGAGCACTCTAGGGGTCGCAGCCATTACAAGCCCTCGGGATGTCCCGAAGAAGCAAGGAAGCGCTGGTATCCGGAGTAACAGGCGTGGAACTGGTAGACCAAGGAAAAGCTGATGGGAGATGCAAAGAAAAAGCCAAATGCAGGAAACTGCAGAAGGGCAGGAGTGAAAGTATCATCAGAGTGAGGTAACACTTGCTTCTCTTCATAGGTGGCTTCGTGGAGAAAAGTACCATGACTACACCAGAAGAAGACTGGGAGGCCAGGCTGGAATTTGCCAACTTTTACGGAGAAGAACCTCAAAAATTCATCGCTCCATAAAACCTTCGTCTCAGACTTTTTGAGGCTCATCTCTGTAGTTTTGCAAAAGGTACGACTTGAACCTGCAGGCCTCAGCCAGAAGACTGAGGTTATGGCTTAACCGGTGTGGAACATGCATACGTCGTACCATGAATGATTCATGTCCGAAAAGGAGCAGGAAGAAGCAGAGTTTATTTATTCCTACCCCCTCCGCACACATACATAACCTTATATCCGTTTTTTCATGTATTCCAGATCATCACCTTGCTGTCTTGGTGTTGCACTGTGAGTGTCATTACATGGAAGTACACGAGTTCCTGAATACTCTGTGGAGCGGCCCCTTTCAAAGTCGATATCAATGTTGGTGTTATTGAATGGAATCCTTCTTACTGTTTTTATGCGTGTTATTGTCACGATTATGTGATGTTTGGTATGCATCCAGATCCTTGAAATCTTTGACAACCAGCACTCCTGCTTCTCCTGGACCTCCATGCGGCTTGACGTATATTTTTGTGCTGTCCATGGACAGCACGCGAGGCAGCATCATCTTCCAATAATGTCTTGATATCATCCTGCAAAGCCTTGATATCAGTGCGTAGTGCTTTATTATCTGCCATAGGATTCTTAACCTCTTTAAGAGCGGCACACAACGTTGCATTTTCATCTCGCAATCTCCTGTGTCTCCTTCATCTCCATCTCCTGTGTCTCCTTCATCTCCATCTCCTGTGTCTCCTTCATCTCCATCTCCTGTGTCTCCTTCATCTCCATCTCCTGTGTCTCCTTCATCTCCATCTCCTGTCTCTCCTTCATCTCCATCTCCTGTGTCTCCTTCATCTCCATCTCCTGTGTCTCCTTCATCTCCATCTCCTGTGTCTCCTTCATCTCCATCTCCTGTCTCTCCTTCATCTCCATCTCCTGTGTCTCCTTCATCTCCATCTCCAGGGAATGTGATAATGTCAAATTTTTCCTCTGGAGAATTTCTCCCTGGTCCCTGGTGGGTGAGGTAAACCCCTCCCTAATGCAGCGCTGAAACATTTGTCTAAAGGAGTGCAAGAATTCTTGTTGTTCTTCTTGTTTCTGATCTTCTCAAATCATGGCTGTAGTCGTCCTCCTCCTCCACATTTGGCAACAAGACTGATGCTACTTCTGATTTTGAATCCATGTATCCAGGTCCAGTATCCTTTACATTTGTAAGAAATACCTTTTGTTTTTTTCTGTTGTTTGGCACTGTTGCTAGGCAACCGCTCTTCAACGTCAGCAGTTGGCCGGTTAGCTTTGGTTCCTAGCAGCTTTCAGCACATGGTGGGTTTATTTCCAGGAATTTGTATCTCCGAGTTAAGGTGGAGGGAGTCAGCAACCGGTTGTGTTCTTGTGTTCATGAAATGTTCAGAAAAGCAGTCAAATAGTCAAAATGTATCTGTTATTATTTATTTATAGTCTCATCAGCAAAGCTCTCGCCTTCTTGTACATCCTCTTCAGTCACCAAGGAAGTTATCTTATAGACGGGTGGTGGATAACAATGACCCAGAATATCGTCAATATCCAGATCTTGATTCCATAAAAGTGTGCGGAGGAGGGAGTCGAAACGCTGAGTTGCCGAGTGACAGCCTCAAAACCCTGTAAAGAGGAGTACGCTCACAGCCCTGGTGACCAACTGCAGGATGCATCTGACGTCATCCCCACAGGAATTTCTTGAGCAAATACTTCCCTCAAACACTACGATGTCTAACTTTCCTTTCACTTCAGGGGGCAGCAGCCTAAGCAGGGAAGCCCAGAGGTCCCTCTCCCCGGCCACTTTCTCCAGCTCTTCCCGGCGGATGCCGAGGCGTTCCCAGATCAGCTGAAAGACATAGTGTCCTGGGTCTTCCCCGAGGCCTTCTACCGGTTGGACGTGCCCTCAACACCTCCCCAGGAAGGCGTTTGGGAGGCATCCTAATCAGATACCCGAGCCACCTCATCTGACTCCTCTCAATGCGGAGGAGCAGCGGTTCTACTCCGAGTCTCTCGTGGATGACAGTGCTTCTCACCCTATCTCTAAGGGAGAGCCCAGCCACCCTGCGAAGAAAACTCATTTCTGCCGCTTGTACCCGCGATCTTGTCCTTTCGGTCACTACCCAAAGCTCATGACCATAGGTGAGGGTAGGAACGTAGATCGACCGGTAAATTGAGAGCTTTGCCTTTTGGCTCAGCTCTCTCTTCACCACGACAGACCGGTGCAGAGTCCGCATCACTGCAGACGCCGCACCAATCCGCCTGTCCATCTCGCGTTCCATCCTTCCCTCACTCGTGAACAAGACCCCAAGGTACTTAAACTCCTCTACTTGAGGCAGGACCTCATCCCCGACCCGGAGATGGCAATCCCCCCTTTCCCGGGCAAGAACCATGGACTCGGTTCTTCTGGGATTCTCATCCTATCCGCTTCACATTTAGCTAAGAACCAGTCCAGTGAGAGTTGAAGGTCACTGTTCGATGAAGCCAACAGGACCACATCATCTGCAAAAAGCAGAGACCGAATCCTGCGGCCACCAAACTGAAACACCTCAACGCCCTGGCTGCACCTAGAAATTCTGTCCATGAGAGTAGTGAACAGAATCACTGCTCACTATTTTTAATTCAATTGTATTAAACGTAATGAAGTTGTATTTCATGTAATTTACTTTATTTGAATTGAATTGTTTTCACTTACATTGAATTGTTTAAGTTTATTTCATTTGAAAAGAATTCATAAATGAATGAAAGCGGAGGTGTCACGTAACCTTTGCAATCCCTGAAAGATGAAATAAGAATTAACAGCACGGGAGGAGATGAGTTTTCTGAAAATAGAACACTTAGGACGTAATTACTCATTTTCTGACGCCGCGGAATGCAAAGCTTTTGTGCGCGTCAGGAAATGATCAAAGAGCGATTTAATTCTATCCCGCGCTTGTAATTTGCGGAAATAAAACAGCATGGAGGTTCATTAAGCTCCAAGTCCTCCTGTACAGTGGAACCCCGGGACAAGGAGGATTTTTGTAAGCCGAATTTTTGCGTAACCCGAGCAGCATTTAACATGCAAATTGCCCAACGGTTCGAGTCAGATGCGGGAGATGGATTTGTGGGAGAAGAGGAATTACAAATACAGGGAGTGTTTTGTGAAATAGCAGAATAAAGTTCAACTCAACTCACTCTTTGGCTTCCCTTGCCTTTTTTGTAGAGCGTATGTTTTAGCATGCGCCTTAAAATACTTTATTATTAGTTATTTCCAGTGTAATCTTCACACTGAAAAATGTAAGCACTAATGCAGACAATAAACGGAAGGCGTAATGTATTGCGTAATATGGATGTGAGCGCACAGTAGACTATTTCATATGTACTCCTGTGTTGGAAAGAATAGCAGCGCAGTGTGACCAACCAGATGAATGACGGTTTTTAGTATATTTTTATTGCAAACAAGTTACCAGTAGGTGCAGTAGATTCTCAGAAAAAAAACAAGACCCAGGATCCATGATATGCACGCTCTTCAGGCTGTGCAATTGGCTGAAAGGGGCGTGTTCAAAAACAGCATTCAATCAGTGATCAATATAGTAAAAAAAAGCGGTGGCCCCTATTTAAGGATGAAAGCAGCACTTGTTGAACATCCTTTCTCTTTGAAAGCCTGAGGAAAATGGCTCCTGTTCAGAAGAACAGCCTACTTTGATTAAAAAGTTGGTTGGAGAGAGAAAAACATATGAAGAGGTGCAAAAAATGTCTTAAAATGGCGAGCTAGACCAGAGACACGTGGCAGAAAACGGAAGACAAAATATAAAAATGGATGGAAGAATAACCAGAATGGCAAAGCCTCAGCCAAGGATCAGCTCCACGATGATCAAAGACAGTCTCGCGTTACCTGTAAGTACTGTGACAGTCAGAAGAATCCCCCACAAAGTCCCTCTGTTAAAAAAAGGCATGTGCAGAAGAGGTTCCAATTTGCCAAAGAGCACATCAACTGGCCTAAAGAGAACTGGAGGAACATTTTGTGGACTGGTGAGACTAAACTTGTTCTTTTTGGGTCCAAGGGCTGCAGACAGTTTGTGAGACGACCCCCAAGTTTCTCCTACTGCGGTTATTTCGTGTCACAACCTGCATTTGGAATAAAATAATATGTATTTAAATAATCGGTACGGTACACACTGAACTTGAAACTGACACCAGGAAAATGCAAGAACATGCCGAGCTGTGAAGCGTGTCCAAGATCGAAATGGCATGTTTAGTATGATACATTTGGAAATATTGGCAGATTTACACTAACACTGAAAGTACTCCCTGCTTGTTTCTGAGAATCTACTGCACCTACTGGTAACGTGTTTGCCATGTAGCAATAAAAACATACTAATAACAGTACTTCACCTGGTTAGTCACGTTGCACTGCTGTTGTTTTAAACACTCCTGTATCTAAGCACAGGAAGTTGTTAAGGAGGTTTTCATAATATTTTTCTCAGCAACAGTTTGGTTGTTTTGTCCTATAAAGTCTTACTTTCTTCTTCTGTTGTTTTATTTCTTTCTAGCTGACTTGGCCTTCTCCTGTCCAGCATCCTTCGGAGGGCAAAAGCGTTTTATGACTCGTTTGTTTCAGGACGAAAAAAATGAGGTCCAGTGAAGGGTGACGTATCAAATTCAAACACGCCTGTCACAATAAGACATTTTGCTGGACGATAATTGTCCTACAGATTACTGTAGATAATATTACTGAAAAAAACAGTTTTAAAAAACTGTTTTTCATTCTTTAAAAGGCAAAAAAATGCAAGAAGAAGAAATGCATTCCCCCGACTTAGCCGATGTTGCCGGTTGCTGCCTGGACGTGTTTAGTTCAGGAGAGGGCAGGTTAGCGTTTGCGAAGACCTGCCACTTTGCGAGCTCCCCGCACCGCACGAGAGAGCAGTCCAGGCACGGTGAGGGGGGGCTACCACTGTTGCCACGGAGCCAGATATCCAACTGCCAGAAAACATGCAGGAAACAATTCCAAAAGCTTATAAACGACAAAAGAAACGCATAATTAAGGTTGCCTTTTGATTGTTGACAAAGACACGACGTGGCAGCGAGATCAACACAGACCCCACCTTCTTGTTTTTCCATGAGTTATTTCTCCAATTCAATAGTTCCTCACCTCAAGGCTTTTCTTTTGAAGCACAGCTCCAAAATAACCCAAAATGGAGCCAAAGAGGGGTGCAAGTGTCAGCATTATGATAAAGAAGGTGAGAAACACGATGGGTTCGAATCCCACTCACTCTTGTTGTGTCTTTGGGCAAGGCACTTCACCCGAGTAACCCTCGCCCCAGGATCGCCCACACATCGATGCTCCACAGGCCAAGATGCTGACACGCGGTGAACATCGGCCAAAGCAAAGTTTGCCTTTTGGCCTTCACTGGGTGAAAATCACGCACGGTTTTGCAAAAGTAAAATATTTGCCTTCCAAAAGTCCTGAAAACTTTTCCTCGCTGGCTAAAAAACGGGGCCACGGCGTGACGTCGTTTAGCACGCCTAGAAAAGCCGGGTGGGCTTTCCATCGGAAGACTTTGAAAGCGTCGGTACTGACCCGGATGCGCACGGACACACTTTGAGAAAAGACAAGTCAGAAATTGAAATAAGTTTGTGTGGAAAGACAGCAGAGGATGGAAGAGCTTCTGGGAAGAGCTTCGGAAGTGCAAGGAATGTTCATTTCATGTCCTAAAATGCACAACATGAATAATTCAGCGTAATGTGGCCAACCTGTCAAAACCTGGAGGGCAAACCACTTGAAGTGTAGATCTCATGAGAGACATTTAACGCTGCTGGAGGTAAGCTTGGGTGGTGTGAAGAAAAAGGTCTGAGGATGGATGTCGTTGGGGATAATGATGGAGAGGGAATATATGGAAAGGGAAGCAGGGGGAGGGAAGACTGATGAAGGAGATGAGGTCTTATGTGGGAGAGGCTTTTGGGCTTTCATGCAGACACTTTTAAGGGAGAGAAAAGGGAATGTTGGCTGCTTCTCACTTTGGACGTCTTTGAAAGTAAATACCAAGTGTGGGAGGAACCTTGTAGGACTGTCGATGTTGCTAAAATGTTTGGATGTGCGAGGCATCGTCCACTGCGAGTTCTGGCCAAGGGGCGAGACCATCACAGGAACATCCTGAGGTGTTTGCCTGGTTCAGTGTGTGGGAAAATAGAAGAGTTGTGGTGCCCTGAGCATCCGACGCTTCCTGACGAAGAAGAACATCGCCGTGCTGGAGCAACCTTTCTACTAACCCTTAACCTCAACGCTAACCCTTAACCCTTAACAGTAATTCCTGACCTTTACCACTTGACCCTAATACTCAACCCCAACACTTTAATCTAACCCTTAATCCTTAACCCAGCCCTCAACCCCAAGACTTAACCCCACCACTTAAATCTAACCCGTAACCGTTAACCCTAACCCTAGACCCTTGACCCTAATACTCAACCCCAACACTTAAATCTAACCCTTAATCCTTAACTCTAATACTCAACCCCAACACTTAACCCCAACACTTAAATCCAACCCTTAATCCTTAACCCCAGCCCTCAACCCCAAAATTTAACCCCACCACTTAAATCTAACCCGTAACCGTTAACCCTAACCCTTAACCCTTGACCCTAATACTCAACCCCAACACCTAAATCTAACCCCTAACCCTTGACCCTAATACTCAACCCCAACACCTAAATCTAACCCTTAATCCTTAACTCTAATACTCAACCCCAGCCCTCAACCCCAACACTTAACCCCACCACTTAAATCTAACCCGTAACCGTTAACCCTAACCCTTAACCCTTGACCCTAATACTCAACCCCAACACCTAAATCTAACCCCTAACCCTTGACCCTAATACTCAACCCCAACACCTAAATCTAACCCTTAATCCTTAACTCTAATACTCAACCCCAGCCCTCAACCCCAACACTTAACCCCACCACTTAAATCTAACCCGTAACCGTTAACCCTAACCCTTAACCCTTGACCCTAATACTCAACCCCAACACCTAAATCTAACCCCTAACCCTTGACCCTAATACTCAACCCCAACACCTAAATCTAACCCTTAATCCTTAACTCTAATACTCAACCCCAGCCCTCAACCCCAAAACTTAACCCCACCACTTAAATCTAACCCGTAACCGTTAACCCTAACCCTTAACCCTTGACCCTAATACTCAACCCCAACACCTAAATCTAACCCTTAACCCTTGACCCTAATACTCAACCCCAACGCCTAAATCTAACCCTTAATCCTTAACTCTAATACTCAACCCTAGCCCTCAACCCCAACACTTAAATCTAACCCTTAATCCTTAACCCCAGCCCTCAACCCCCAAAACTTAACCCCACCACTTAAATCCAACCCGTAACCATTAACCCTAACCCTAGACCCTTGACCCTAATACTTAACCCTTGACCGTAACCCTTAACCCTTAACAACAGGCACAATATTATTAATAACATAAACATCATAATAATAACACGGACTACTGTTGGGGCCAAAACCCACGACAAGCTAAAACTCGCCTCTGAACCTCTGACGTCACTTCCTGTCTCCCACACATCTGTCCGCCCGCCACCGAGGTCCCTTAGGGAACACATTTGCTGTGACACACACAAACGGGAGTTTTATTGAGCTTTTAGATGACTTATTGGCGCTTGTTATGTCTACTGCTGTATTCACGCTTCCCTTTCCTGCGTCCTTCATACGCATTTATGATGCTACGATCAGAGTTTAGCGTTACCATGTTTGCATTTCTGGAGCGGACCCATGGTTTGAAAGTTCTGGTGGGAGAAAATGTCATCTGGGATAGGCTCCAGCATACCTGCGACCCTAGCGAGGATAAACGGCATAGAAAACGGATGGATGGATGTCGCGAGGTCATGTCGACCTGCAGTACATGCATTTCCTGGCGATTGCGTCATTTAGCCATTTTAGGCTCAAAGAAGAAAGAAGCTGACGTTGCAAAAGATCAATAATCAAAGATGTTCCTCGTTGTCGTGTTACATCTTCATCCGTTCGTGAAAATCCTTTCACATTGTTTTCTATATTTTATAGGAAAAAAATGATTCGCTATAACCTGTTTTTCTCTCCTTTTTGAATGTCTGCAAAGCATGTATTAGTTTTCCATTTGCTTAGGTTTTTGTCTGACCTTCTGGAGCTAATAAATAATAAAACCCAAAGTATATCTTTGGCGGCACCAGTCCTGGAGGTTTTGGGGCACACCTCGTACGGTGTGGAACCACAGCTCTTTAATGGAAGGTTCTACACCACCTTCTCATGGCCCCTCATGCAGAAAGAAAAGGAAGCTTTTTGGTGCTTTCCAAAAATTGCACGCATTTCCCTGGAGGAGCAGACCTCCAAAGGTGGGCTACATCTGATCACTCAAGCGTCACGATCCTATTTTTGTCCTGCAGCTGATTTCCTAATTGAGTGGTTGGAGTGGCGGGGAGAAGTGGGAGGAGGTCGGCTTGTTTTCTCGGGGTGGCCCTCTAACCTTAAAGCCAGCAGAACCAGACCAAAGAAATACAGTATGTGATTGCTGGGAGGGGTGGCGCTACAGACTACGAGTTCTGAATGGCGGACGGACGGACAGATACGTCGTTCATCTCCAGGAGAGATGCCCACGCGTGGCAGATAAGGACAGCTTTTGGAAGCTTTTCCAGCACATTGGCTGTGAGTCACCTGTCCTTTATCCGAGCCCCTTCTGGTCCACGTTCCGCTCCATAAATGTTCCCCGGATGCAACCCTTGTTGGCGCACACGCACACACACACACACACACACACCTTTTATTGCACAGTTCACTGAGCATCCAAATACACAAACACGGTCTGGTCTGCACGGGCTTTTCCCCCAAACAGCTTAAAGCATCGATAGCAGCGCTAACATTTGTAAGGCGTCTTTAAGCACAGCGTAAAAGGCAGGGGTGGCCAAACTGCGGCCCGGGGGGCCACATCCGGCCCGCCTAGCGTTTGAATCGGGTCCACCGGTTGCTTCAAAAGTATTTCACTTGAACTTTTTACATGCGAGCTTTTGGTAGTTTAAGCAGCGTTTCACGTGCAGCCATTTAATCGTATTATTACGTTTAAAGTGTCAATCAGGGTTTGTTCCAGCACCGTAACACATGGAAGGATGTTTTCTAAATACATATGCTAAGAAAAACTGCATCAAAAAACTATTACTAGTATCAACTTCAACCTCTGCTCTTTTTCACCCATTTTTTTTCCCAAACATTTCAACTTTCTTTTGAAATTATGTTTTTTTTTCCATTTTTGTTAAAATTACGACTTTATTCCCATAATATTATGACCTTGGCACCAACCTCAATACGCAGATTTGATTTTGCTGTGTTTGTCATATTAATGTAACCACCTAAAGAACTATGATTAAAAATATATATTACTAAAATGACATTTTGTTTTGCGACTTTTCACTTCATTTCTGCAGTTTTTTTAAATTTTAGTACTTTTTTTGTTGGATTGCAATTTTTATTTTAATATAATTTTTTTAATATTTTTCACTCTTTTCTTCTACAAAACATTTTTTTAACTCAAGGCCGCCTGTGAGTGAAAAAGGTTTGCCCACCCCTGGCTTAAGGGCACGTCCACATGGGTAGGGATTTTTTCAAAAGCATACTTCTGCAGCCTCTCTGGAGTAAAAAAAAATTTATCCACACGGCGACGTTTTGGAACTATTTCTATCCACACGAATACGCACAGACAGGCTGTCAAGTAAGGGGGCGGGCTGTTCAGGCAACTTTGACCAATCAGAGGCGCAGATGTCGTATGAACTCACTGAGCTGACTGACTAACAAGCCAGAAGCTCATTCTCCTCCGTCCACACGAATACGCTAAAAACGGCGTTTTCAAAAATCTTCACCCAGGCCGGAGTATGCAAAAAGTTCAGTTTTTAAGGACAAAAACCTTAAAACGCATTTTAAAAATGCATTTTTCAAATATCCGTATTCGTGCGGACACGGCCTAATTGTTCACGTTTGCATTTACTCGCCTCCAAAGTCACACAAAACATTTTCTGTTATGACAGCATTTTTTAGGGGTGGAGCTTAGGGATGGAGGCGGGATGCGCTGTGGTCTAGGCCTTCTCTGGGTTCTGGATGGGTACATCGGTTTGGTTTCTCGGCCTATGGGTGTTGGGAGTAAGATGTGTGCATTCAGGGCTCAGGGAGGGGTGGATTGGATAAAATGTCAGAACTGTTTAGTAAACAGGAGCAGAAAATGAGTCGTGTTTCATCGCCAATCCAAGCGGTGACCACCTGCTTTAATTTTCACGGCTTCACTTCTTTTTACACTTGAAAACTAGCGTATTGGGAATATCGTATTGGTTTTCCATTGACTTGTCTGTCAATCAGCAGACGTTTGGACCCAAGATATCTTTAGCAGCTACACCAGGTGGGGGTGCCCATTCCCGGCCCGTTCTTTCTGGGTGGAAGTAGAAGCAGCCCCGCTTGGATGTGAAGGCTCAACATGAGGAAAGGATGACACGTGACAACCAACAACAGGGAGGAGGAAGGACAAAACGAAAGTCTGCTTGCGGCAGAAAAGGGCAACTGCGGTGCGTTCAATGCCGCCCGGGCAAGCGGGAAGAAACCCACGCATCCCGCCAAACTTCTTTCTGATCCAAACCCTCACTAGGAGGAACTAACAGACCCGTCTTTCCAAGGCAGGCCTCCAAACAACCCAATGAACACCCAGAAGGAATACAATAATAATCATAAGAATAATAATCATAAAAATAATAATCATAGGAATAATCATCATAAAAATAATAATCATAACAATAATATTCATAAGAATAATGATCATAAGAATAATAATCCTAACAATAATAATCATAAGAATAATGATCATAAGAATAATAATCATAACAATAATAATCATAAGAACAATGATCATAAGAATAATAATCACAAGAATAATAATCATAACAATAATATTCATAAGAATAATGATCATAAGAATAATAATCATAACAATAATAATCATAAGAACAATGATCATAAGAATAATAATCACAAGAATAATAATCATAACTTTAATAATTATAAGAATAATGATCATAACAAAAATAATCATAAGAATAATGATCATAACAATAATAATCATAAGAATAATGATCATAAGAATAATAATTATAAGAATAATGATCATAACAATAATGATCATAAGAATAATAACCATAAGAATAATAATCATAACATTAATAATTATAAGAATAATGATCATAACAATAATAATCATAACAATAATGATCATAGGAATAATGTTCATAACAAAAATATTCATAACAATAATGATCATAACAAAATATTCATAACAATAATGATGATGACATGAATAATCATAGGAATAAAGATCATAATAATAATGATCAATGTAATAATGATCAAAAGAATAATAATCATAAGAATAATGTTCATAACAATAATGATCATAGAAATAGTGATCATAACATGAATAATCATAGGAAAAATGATCATAACAATAACAATCATAAGAATAAAGATCATAGGAATAATGATCATAATAATAATCATAAGAATAATAATCATAAGAATAATGATGATAACATGAATAATCATAACAATAAGGACACTGCCTTCCAGTGACCCCAGCCAGACCACGAAGTGAATAAAAGTTGGGACGTGGAGGATAAAAGGTTGGGATTTGCACCGCAACCTGGCAAATCCTTCTCACCTTCAGGCAGCAGAGCTCCGAGAAAAAGCATCCAAGTCCAGCGTGGAGAAGACCGCATCTTCTCTCCGGTGCTTTTCCTACAGCCGCGCTTCGATGCCTCCGCGCACAAAGTCCCCGACTTGCATTGCGCGTCACACGCCAAGTCTGCAAAGCCGCCGGCTCGCTCCCGCGACTCGCCGCGCACGCGCACGCCCGCGCGCAGCTAACAACCCTGCAGAATGTCCGATGATACCGAGAAGAAAAGGTCCAAAAGTTGCTCAAACTGAAGCTATGACGTTACTTATATATAATATATATATTATATATTGATATATATTAAATATTGATATATATTATATTTCATGCAGAGTGAAGCCTCGTCCTGCCCTTTTGGGCCGCCTGGCAAAATCTTCATTTTTTTCCTTTATTGTATAAAAGTTACACCAGTACGGTCCAAAACGTGCTCCGACCAAATCCTTTCTCCCACCAGAACTTTCAAACCATGGGTCCGCTCCAGAAATGCAAACATGGTAACGCTAAACTCTGATCGTAGCATCATAAATGCGTATGAAGGACGCAGGAAAGGGAAGCGTGAATACAGCAGTAGACATAACAAGCGCCAATAAGTCATCAAAAAGCTCAACAAAACTCCCGTTTGTGTGTGTCACAGCAAATGTGTCCCCTAAGGGACCTCGGTGGCGGGCGGACAGATGTGTGGGAGACAGGAAGTGACATCAGAAGTTCAGAGGCGAGTTTTAGCTTGTCGTGGGTTTTGGTCCCAACAGTAGTCCGTGTTATTATTATGATGTTTATGTTATTAATAATATTTTTAAGGGTTTGGTTTCTTACATTGCGCCTTTTTGTTGGGCTGTTCTAATTTTGCTTATTTTATTTCCACGGTCCACAGATGGCCCCCACGCCACACTTTGGAGGGAGGTCTGTCTTCCGGGCGCGGCGGCTGGCCAGGGGTCGGGTTCTATCGTGGGGGCCTTCGAGCGTTCACGCCAGCTTTGCTCGGAGCTCCGACCGCCGAATAAACACTCCCTGTCATTGCACTTAATGACGAACTTCCACCCGTCACGCGTGTCAAGTTGGGGCTCAGCCAAACGTAACGAGCGGGGGAAAAAAAAACGAAAAAGCAAACCTCCACTCCTTCCGTCAATCTCATTTCACCTCCTCAGTCAGTCATTCTGGGCGGAACTTAACTGGTGGAACCGTCTTAGGAGGACTGATGCCGCTGTTGGCCCATTGGTAATAGCGTGTATGGGACATGGGCCAGCACTCCTCATTCTGAAGGCCCTCGGCTGACTACTGTCGATCAAATGACTGTTTAAAAGGTTTACGTTTTCCTGGACCACCTGAACGCCTCTGCATCCCGTAATAGTCCTCGCTACTCTATATGGTATGGCTCCACCCACATCGGTTGAGCACGGTTCCTGTTCTTCTGGCCGGACAACTTGTTCAAATCAGTTGCCTTATACGGTCCTCTGGAGGTCACAAGTCTGGAACATACCAACACGGCTTTTGCCATGACAACACACGGAATTGGGAATCAGTGAACTGAAAAAATACCAGAAGGGGAAGTTACAAATTAGTGTTCAGGCCAGCAGAGAAGGCCTTGCTGGCCCTGACTGCACACCAGCGCTTCCTGCCGTGATGTCATTTTGTCATATTATCTCCCAGGTGAGTGTTTTCCTCCCACCAGATTCACTTTTTGCTATCCCTGCTTTGGCGTCGTCAGAGTAATGAGACAAGCGTGCTTAGCGGACCTGAACTGATTCCAGCGACAGAGTAAACCAAACAAAGAACCAAACTGGGTTTTCTCGTTGTCAGGATGTGTCGCGTTGCTTTTTCAAGTCCCCCACGAGGTTTACTGTATAGGAGAGCTCAGATAGGTGGATTTCACCTTTTGGGCAAATTAGCCGCACAAACGGGCTTCTCTGTCTGGTGGTTTACGGCGTTCCGTGTTTGGTGGTGCCTAAACACAAGGCCAAGTTTCCCAAGGGGTGCCAAAGAAAAGGAAAGCCATCAACAGGCCAAGAGAGGGGGGACGAGTGTGGTGACATCATTAAGGCGGTGATGGCGTGACATGGACATCTGCGATGGTCCGACCTTCCGGACTAGCCCGGGACAATATTTTCAGGAAGTAGAAAGGCCTGCAAGACAATAAAAGGGCATTGGATCTTCCAAACGCTCATCTCTGCTTTGGTTGTGATCCACATGAGTCCACCGGGTCTCCAAGCAAATCCAACATGGCTGGCGTGTCTTGGATACTTTAGGAACCAACTGCTTGATACAAATATTTGCATTGCAGTGCATTGCATGAGTTAGGAATAGAATATCACACGGGTGGAATTCATGATACGCCTCACATAGATGGAAAACTTCTTCATTTACTTGCTTGATTACGTTTATATTACCACTTTTATAATCTTATATAACAACCTAAGTCCTGATTTCAGGATCATATACTAGATCGGTGGTTTTCAAACCGGGGGGCGCGGCGTTATTGTCGGAGGACAAGCTGCTACTTTTTTCTCCACTTATCAACTTGATTTCTGACACACACACGGTCCCTAGAACATTAAAAACCCCAAACATTACCGACAGGACGCTGTAAAAGATGGCTGTCCTGGGCTACACTGTCCAAGAGTTTCCCCAAACTGGAAAAGAACCTGCGCGAGCTCTGTACGGGGTTGATCCGGGTATTCGTGATGCTGTTTACAGAAGATGTTAACCCGCACATTCATCCGCACATGAGGTTCTGCAGCACCGGTTGGTACAGCGGACTTAAAACCCAGCGGTTTTTTTAACGAATCGTCTTGTTTATGTTTTTTTTTTTTGCATAACATCCCCAGATTAGGGCAGACAAGTGGCGGCTCGGCTGCACGAGATCGTCCACCTTCTCGCAGCAGACCTCCAAAATCTTGTCTCTTTTTATGCACAGCATAGCACACTTACACGAACATCCCCAGATTAGGGCAGACAAGTGGCGGCTCGGCTGCACGAGATCGTCCACCTTCTCGCAGCAGACCTCCAAAATCTTGTCTCTTTTCATGCACAGCATAGGACACTTACACGAACATCCCCAGATTAGGGCAGACAAGTGGCGGCTCGGCTGCACGAGATCGTCCACCTTCTCGCAGCAGACCTCCAAAATCTTGTCTCTTTTCATGCACAGCATAGGACACTTACACGAACATCCCCAGATTAGGGCAGACAAGTGGCGGCTCGGCTGCAGGAGATCATCCACCTTCTTGCAGAAGACCTCCAAAATCTTGTCTCTTTTCATGCACAGCATAGGACACTTACAGTAACATCCCCAGATTAGGGCAGACAAGTGGCGGCTCGGCTGCAGGAGATCGTCCATCTTCTCGCAGCAGACCTCCAAATTATGTCTCTTTTAAGGACACTTGGCCAAGAGTGGTGGTGTTGCTAGAGTGCATGTCCGTAAAGCTCTCGGCCTCTCAGTGTGCGACACCTTCTATCCAAACTAATTATTACCATCAACAATATTAACCATCACGTTTAATAATCTCATTTCTCTTGTATGCATAAAATGATCTACGCTGCCCCGTAAATCCAAGAATTAGTTATAACGTGATATACAGTTTATGTGGATAAATGACGACGGTATAAAAATGAGGAATGTCACGTTAGTATTGATAAGGTTTTTTGGTATTCAGCATCAGGAACACATTTTTGAAGAACGCCGATGGTAGTGAAAGGGCGAAGTGGCGAGTAAAGAGCAGAAAGAGACGTCATGACACGCTCGTCTGTAGCGGCCTTATTAGTGGGGAGGTTTCAACGGAGAACTAGGTGAGAATCAATGTTTCTGCCAGGGCTCTTTAGCGTGACGCACCATCGTGTGCGACTCCGCTCGGCCGCCGGCGATGTTTAATTCATGTTTCTTTTTGGTAAAGCCAGGCGGCGTACACTCCAGAAGCCATTAATGTCACCTTTTCTCTTCGTCGCATCCAACTTGTCAGCGACTTCTACACGGCGTTGCTCCCTGCGAGTCTCTTACTTCCACGCCGCGTGCCGCTTTTCTTTTCACCGCACACAAAAGGTCATTCATCTCCCCGCCAGGACAATATCCGCCTCCCTGCTACAACTTTCACTCTCCTTTATTATTTACAGGCCCGTATCTGCCGCTCATGCCGCAGCCCAAAAGTGCTTTTATTTTCAAAAGCGAGCGATGAAATCTGGACGTCTTTTTTTTATTCGTCCCGCCGAGGCGGCTCGAGAGGAACACGAGATGGCTGCAGATGGTAGCTGGGGATGTACAACGCATGCTTCAGCCCTGTCAAGGAGCCTCTGGTGACTCCATTGGGGCTGGGGTGGGGGGGTAATGCGATTCAAAGACATGCTGATTAGATGCATCGGAGTTGATTCTATGTGACACAGCAGGAAATACAAATCCTCGCAGCTGCCAATCATGCACGGAAAGGAGCAAATGTGGTTCAAATATTCTGCTTTCACAAAAATATACATTTTAACTTCTGATCACTCAATAACAACGCTAGAGTGTCGGCAGAATCTGCCTCAGCCATGAGTACTTATTGTATGGCATGGACTAGTGTGTGTGTGTGCGTGTGTGTGTGTGTGTGTGTGTGTGTACACCTGAGCCAGCAGTGACCTGCATACAGTGCAGATGATTAACAATCGAACAAACATACGAATCTCCTCCGGGACGGTGACGGTCATGTTTTAGTGCACGGAGCCCAAATATCCGTACTTGCAAGAATCCAACTTGGACATCCATTTTTGGGCCCAGACTACATTAAAAAGAAGGACATCAGTATGCAAGAGTCTTTTATTTGGGTTCAGACACACACACAACTACGCTTATCAGAATATTATCTTGGATCGGGACCGTTTGTGGCCCTCAATGATTCTTTTTCTCCCATGGAATGAACCATCATCTCAAAAACTTTTAAAAACCACAACGGTTTTGAAAACTGTCATCTCATTTACACAGAATCACACATGCAAGCTCAAATATAAATACACTCCTGATCATTTTAAGAGCAGAAATCGCAAGAATTTATATTTTATATTGTTGGACCTCAAGAAGGTTCTAAGAATTTATCGCATGGAAGCATTGAAGTGAAATTGGCTGTTCATCAAAAGCAAAATGGCGGTAAAAAAGGGGATTGAACGCGATTTAGTGTCTGGTATTCAGTCCTCTTGTGATGGCAAAGGCAAAAGAGCTTTCTCTCTTTGACTTGTTGGGCTGCATGAGCAAGGCCTCTCGCAGGCTGAGCACCACTGCTGCTGAGGTTGGACGCAGCAAAACACTCATTTCTAACTTCTTCACACATCCCGAGCCTCATGGAACTAAAACGTCAAGTGATTGACCCAAAAAATGTCCCCAGACCCCATTGGCAGTCCATCAAGACACGGGACCATCCTCAGCCCAAATGAAGTCTGTTACTGGTGCAGAGTGCAGTCCAGTTACCATCAGACACCATCTGCCAGAGACGCTTTTAGGAAGAAAAGGCCTCATCTCCTTCGAGGCCACAAAATTGGGCGTTTGGAATTTGCAGGAGAGCAGCAAACATGGGACACTGAAAGGTGGAAGAAAGTTTTCTTCTCCCTTGACGGTTCTGAGGGTTTCCAACGTTACTGGCTACCTCATGACTGAAGGTCCTGGTCTGGTACGTCTGGCTTTTTCAACACTTCACAAAGGACTTCTTCCAGAGTAATAAGCTCACTGTTTTGGACCATCCTGCATGTTTCCCTCAACATTTGGGGATGGATGGAAAAAACACATGACTTCCAGACACCACCTGGAGCAACATTTCCATTTTCCTTTTTGTTTTATGGTGGGGGTCATTTGTGTTTTAAATTGCTCACTCAAAAAAATATTTTTTTTGTCTTACTCTCATTTCGTCTCTTTGCATTTTGAAGCTCTACTTAGAACCTCCTGAAAATCCAACAGTGCAAAAATGTTCAAATATTAGTAGTAGTAATAAACAAGCTTGAATATTTTGATCCGGCATGTGTACAATAAATATAGAGTATATGTAATATGATGTACTAATATAGGACACACACACACACACAACAGTGCAAAACGTATGGACAAACCACAGTCCAAAAGGGTGTACTGTTCCCTAATTGTTCAAGCCTTAGTAGAAACCCAACGGAAGCACGGCAGAAACACAGTAGAAATATAGTAGAAACAGAAGCACAGTAGAAAAGATGTAGAATGAAAGTAGAATGACAGTACAGACTATGAATAGTAGAAACACATCAGAAGCATGGTAGGAAGAGAATCGCAGTAGCGTGACCGGGGAAGCAATAGATAAACAGTAGAAACACATTAAAGCTATGGTAGAAAATATGCACGAGGACAGTAGAGTGATAGAAGAAACAATAGATAACCAGTAGATACACACTACAAGCGTGCTAGTAGAATGACAAGGGAAGCAATACACAAACAGTACAGTCGAATACTTGTAGAATCGCTGTAGAATGACAGTAGAAGTATAGTAGAAAAAGAGTGGAAACACCATGAAACACAGTAGAGTCACAGTAGAACGACTGCAGAATCACAGTAAAAGCAGTCGAAACATATGAAGCACAGTAGAAAGAAAGAGATAAAAAATAGAAACACAATAGTAAGATACTAGAAACACAATAGAGCATAGCAGAAAGGCAGTGGAAACACAAAGACAGTAGAAACACAACAGAGAGACAGTGGGAGTACAATAGAAAGTCAGAGAAAGCACAATAGAAACAGCAGAACTACAGTAGACAGTAGAAAGACAGTAGAAGCACTGCAGAGAGAAAATAGAAAAGACAGTAGAAACACAGTTAACCAATAGTCGAACAACAGTAGAAACACAATAGAAACACAACAGAGAGGCAGTGGAAGCACAATAGAAACAGCAGAACTACAGTAGAAGCACTGTAGAGAGAAAATAGAAAAGAGAGTAGAAGCACTGTAGAGAGAAAATAGAAAAACAGTAGAAACACAATAGAAACGCAGCAGAGAGACAGTGGGAGTACAATAGAAAGACAGAGGAAGCACAGTGGAAACACAATTGACACAATAGAAAGACAGTAGAGGCACTGTAGAGGGAAACTAGAAAAGACAGTAGAAACACATAAAAAGAGTCAAACAACTTCGGAAGAGCAATAAAAAGCCAGTAGAAACACAATAGGCACAGTAGAAGGATAGTAGAAGCACTGTGGAGACAACATATAAAGATGGCAGAAAGAAAATAGAACGACAATCAGAAAACAGCCCAAACGCAGTCGAGCAACGGAGGAAAGACAGTAGAAGCGTAGTGGAAAGACCGTAAAAACACGGAACACGGTGGGGAGACAGTGGGAACGCAACAAAGACTGTAGTGTCACAGTCAATAATACAATGGGGGGAAAAAGAACAATAGAAAACAGACAACAATACCAGCAATAGAAAGGCAGTAGGGAAATAACGGACAGAGAGTAGAACGGCAAAGGAAAGAGCATACAGAGAGCAGCAGGACGCCAGTAGAAAGAGTAGAGTAGCCTTGTGGGCATGGAGATGAGTGACGAGTAGAGTTGAGAAGGAGGAGTAAAGGAGCAATAAAGTGCGACAGAGACGTCCTTTATTTGCGGTTCTGGATGACAGAAGTGCTAAGATCCTTTAAGAGAAGCGTACTTCCACTTCGTCTTCCTCGGTAGAGCGTTAAAGCGACGGAGGGAAGAAAGAACAGACGCTTGGATTGTTTCCATGTTTCCTGGCGTGTTTATGAGGCAGCGGTGGAGTTTCTTGTCAGAGGCTTTCAAGACCCTGGTAGGGCCACCCATGACAAACAGGTCGACAAGAACAATGGACTTGGTTTTCCCTCCCCCGCAGGTGGGTCACCAGGGCCCCGCTCTGAAGCTAGGTCCCGCTTTTTAAGAAGGGGGACCGGAGGGTGTGTTCCAACTATAGTGGGATCACACTCCTTAACCTTTCTGGTAAGAATCTGCTGGATAGTCGAATCTCATATTCAGGAGGAGCAGTGCGGTTGTCGTCCTGGTCTTGGACCAACTCTATACTCTCTGCAGGGTCCTTGAGGGTGCATGGGAGTTTGCCCAACCAGTCTACATGTGTTTTGTAGACTTGGAGAAGGCATTCAATGGTGTTCCCCAAGAAATACTGTGGGGAGTACTCCAAGAACATGGGGTATCGGGATCACCTCATTCAGGCGGTTCGTTCCCTTTGTGACCGGTGTCAGAGTTTGGTTCTTATTGCCGGAAATAAGTCAGACCAGTTTGCAGTGAGGGATGGACAAGGGCTGCCTTTTGTCACCAATTCTGATGATTACTTTTATGGACAGAATTTCATACGTGCAGCCAGGGCCTCGAGGGTTTCCAGTTTGGTGGCCACAGGATAGGGTCTCTGCTTTTTGGAGATGATGTGGTCCCGTTGGCATCATCAAGCCGTGACTTTAAACTTTCGCTGGATCGGTTTGCAGTTGAGTGTGTCGTGGCTGGGGTGAGAATCAGCACCTCAGTTCAGGTCCATGGTTCTCATCCGGAAGAGGGTGGAGTGCCATCTCTGGGTTGGTGATGAGATTCTGCCCCAAGTTTAAGTACATCAGGGTCTTGTTCACGAGTGAGGGTAGAATGGAACGCGAGATGGACAGACGGATTGGTGTGGCGTCTGCAGTGATGCGGACTCTGCATCGGTCAGTTGCGGTGAAGAAGGAGCTGAGTCGAAAGGCAAAGCTCTCAATTTACCAGTGGATCTACGTTCCTACCCTCACCTATGGTCATGAGCTTTGGGTAGTGACCCAAGGAGAATAAAAGGACAAGATGGCGGGTACAAACAGCCGAAATGAGTTTTCTCTGCAAGGTGGCTGGGGTCTCCCTTAGAGATAGGGTGAGAAGCACTGTCATCCGGGAGAGACTCGGAGTAGAACCGCTGCTCCTCCACACTGAGAGATGCCAGATGAGGTGGCTCGGGTATCTGGTTGGAATGCCGCACGGACATCACCCTGCGGGTGGGGGGGTGTTCAGGGCACGTCCAACCGGTAGGAGACCTCGGGGACGTCCCAGGACACGTTGGAGAGGTTATGTCTCTCAACTTGCCTGGGAACGCCTCGGGATACGCAGGGAGGAGCTAGACGAAGAGGGAAGTCTGGGCTTCCCTGCTTGGGCTGCTGCCACCAAGACCCCGCCTCGGATAAGCAGAAGAATAAGGATGGATGAATGGAAAAAATATGACCTTTATTTAACCGAGTCACAAAAAGCATGCAGGGTCATTTTGAAATGTTATTGTCTACATTTTATGAGACCAAATAAACCGTTATGACATCATCATAACATGGTAATGTTTCCTTTCCTTTACACTCAGTAAAGTAGCAGAATTGGCGTCAGTTACGGATTTTGACCGCTTGGATTTAATTATCGGATAAACTCATGACAGAAGAAACAATTCCCGTCCTTCAATTTGAAGGTCTCTAAATATGAGGTGCGTTATGAAGAGGAGTCACGGTCGCCACGCCGTCCTCTAGGACACACGCCCTGCAGGTCAGGGGAATTGGGAATAAAGCTCTGCTGTCGGACACCTTCTCTGAGCAGACCCGGTGCTGCCATGGGGTAATGGTGATTGACGGTAACGGTGATTAAGGGTGCTGGCAAGTCCGCTCATTTACCAAGATCTTAGCCTTCCCTTATTTATTGTAACAGTCATATAAAGCCAGAAAACTAAAAACAAAAGAAGTTCACACAGTTTGTGTGAGGTTTCTATTTGATCGTGATAAACATTTTTTCACCACACCAAGCGGTGACGCGACACTGGAACATGATATCAACATTTTTCAAAAAGTCGTGTTTCCTTCCAGAGTTAGATGGGACAATGGTACACGCGAGCAGACAGATGGTGTGTTCCGGGAACAGGTACAACAGTACCTTCTTGTCGCTCCCCGTGGTGAACGTGAAGGATGAGTGCAGATTGAAGATTGTGCTAATAGATACCAGTAGAAGGTCAGTGAAATCTGGGCTAATTTAAAGCCATGCAACAGCAAAACGTGACCCCTGGAGGTAGTCCCATACACGCCGTCATCACAGCACATACAGCAACCGCCTCGGGTGAGCACCTGCAGTTAGTAGCTCCACGGCTTCCCTGTTTGAGTTCATAAAAGTCAATATCCCCTCCTGCTTCCTAGAAATCCCCATACCTGTGGAAAGGAGAGCACAACATGGTCAGTGTAGCAGAGTTGCAATTAACCGTGGTGTTACTAATGCCATTATTCACAAGACGCATTTAAAGACGCTGCCCTGATAGGTAGTATTCTACGCTATGGTCAGGAGGTCATCATATTACTGTTATGAGAAAACAGCCACCACAGGAAGCACTGTACGGAAACAGGAAGAAAAAGGTAAAGGTGACTATAGGGGTGTTATTTCGTGTATTGAGGGTTGTAATAATTTTAAAAGACATATTTAGAAGGTACACTCCAAGTCCGAGTACATTGTTCTCGCCCGGAAAAGGGTGGAGTGCCGTCTCCGGGTCGGGGAGGAAATCCTGCCCCAAGTGAAGGGGGGCAGTTTAAGTACCTTGGGGTCTTGTTCACGAGTGAGGGACGGATGGAACATGAGAAGGACAGACGGATTAGTGCGGCGTCTGCAGTGATGCCGACTCTGCATCGGTCCGTTGTGGTGAAGACGGAGCTGAGTCCAAAAGCAAAGCTCTCAAATTACCGGTTGGATCTACGTGTCTACCCGCACCTGTGGTCATGAGCTTTGGGTAGTGACCACATTAAGGACAAGATCTTGGCTACGAGCGGCTGAAATGGGCTCTCCGTGAAAGAAAAGTTGAGAAGCACTGTCATCAAGGAGAAACTCTTGGGCATCTGTTCAGGATGCCCCCAGGAGGCCTCCCCGGGGAGGTGTTCAGGGCACATCCGACCGGTAACAGGCCTCAGGAAAGACACTGGATACGTTGGAGAGACTTTGGTTCTTAACTGGCCTGGGAACGCCTCAGAAACCGCGCTGGACAAAGTGGTTGGGGAGAGGGAAGTCTGGACTCTCCCCAACCACAACCACTTAGGCTGCTGCCTCCGTGAACCGTCCTGGAAAATGGATGGATGGGCTGGCATATTTAGAAGGTTGCTCACACTGCCTTCTGTGCGTGTTTACTGGTTTGTGTACCCCAGTGACACACAAGTCCTGAGTGCACCGCGGGTTTGTCTGCAGAAGATGCAACTGGCATGAAGTGTGCAGATAAATATAGACCAGTTCAGGATAAAGGTTGTTTCTGCTCTACTGAAGACAACTCACTCTGTAAAGTAGCTTCAATCAATATTTCAAAACATAAATGGATCACCTGACTAGTTTGTAAGAAGAACTCAAAGAAAAGATTTTATTTTTTCTCTCCCTGCTGTGGCCCCATCTTATTTCCTCTTTAGTTTTTTGGCATGTTCTTTAGCATGTTTAACATCATCAACGCTGTTTCAACTTCATGGCCGCAACCACAGATGGGATGAGAACGTTTTCAGCAATTGTTGATTTGTACTTCATTTCCAATTTCAAGCCTATTTTTTCACTGAACAGGAAGTCCCCAGGAAGAGCACATGAAAATTTTCATCGTAAACAAAATCATTCGAAAAGTAGGAAAAGTGAGGTTTCAGAATATACACATTTGAAGTATTTACCATAGTTCCGTTGACCTTACTATGCAGTACCAAAAATAAAACATCAACTCAATGATTTTTTTTAAGCCAAATGTTGCATCCCATTCCATTTTCCTCCGCTTATCCGGGTCCGGCTCACGAGGGCAACAGTTTCAGTAGGGAAGTCCGGACTTCCCAGTTTCCGGCAACCTCTTCCAGCTCCACCGGGAGGACACCAAGGCGTTCCCAGGCCAAGTCTACAAAGCACATGTAGACCGGTTGGGCAAACTCCTACATACCCTCGAAGTACCCTTGCAAGGGTGTAGAGCTGGTCCAGTGCTCCGAGACCGGGACGAAAACCACATTGCAGCTCCTCTAACCGAGGTTCAACTAACGGTCGTACCCTTCTCTCCAGCACCCTGGAGTAAATTTTCCCAGGGAGGCTGAGGAGTGTGATCCCCCTATAGTTGGAACTCACCCTCCGGTCACCCTTTTTAAAAATGGGGACCACCACCCCGGTCTGCCAGTCCAGAGGTACTGTTCCTGACTTCCATGCAATGTTGTAGAGACGTCTCAACCAACACAGTCCCCCAACATCCAGAGCCTTGAGGAATTCCGGGCGGAACTCGCTTTGCCACTGGGGAGTGGTTTAACTACACCAATTACCTCAGCCACGGTGATAGAATTGTCCACGTACGTATCCTCAGACTCTTCTTCCTCTACGGAATGTATGTCAGTGGGATTGAGAAAGGCCTCAAAGTATTCCTTCCACCGACCAACTATATCCACAGTCG
>QODF01000310.1:68029-78718 GCA_024372805.1 Oostethus manadensis
GTGTTGGTGTGCCTTACTCAGCGTCCTCAGCAGTGGGCGTGTTGTAGCTTTGAAAGAGCGGCTGCATGAAGAGCCCCAGTGTTCCGACCACACACACCAAGATGAAGATCCAGAGGAACAAACGGTCTATGACCATGGCCACGTACTTCCAGTCCTCTATGATCTGAAAAGGAAGACAGAGGTTGGAATGTTTGAGGGCGTTGAGGCTGAAACGTGTCCAACAGCTTGTGTTTTATTCATGGCTTACTAAAGCTCCCGATCCACTAGTCTAATGTGCAATTATGATTTTCTAATATTTATGAAGCATGAGGGCTTAGTGCAAGTCTGGAAATGGGCTGTCGTTACGCCCTCATGAAGACAACTTATGAAGTATGTTAGAGAAACGATGGCTGTATTTACGTTGTACATGTGATTCCGATTATGATCACGATGAACAAATGAACTATTCAAGAATCTTGACAAATAGCAAGTAGCAGTATTGGTATCGGCAAATGGATAGCAAAAGGTGCCGTATCGCCCATCCCAGGTAAGCAGCAGGTGAGATCCTTACCCCTTCATCATCCTCCTCCGTCTTCATGTGCTCAGCAATGTACTGAACTCCTTCCACCGCTTCCTGCAGGTCGGCATCCCACTGAGTGGCCACGGGCCTGCGGAGGTCTGAGCGTCCGCCCCCCACGTCCGGGATGTCTCCCAACCTCCAACAGTACTTGTGGGCCCAGTCCGCGTTCACATAGAACGAGTCAGAATCAGCCCGAACGCCGCCAAGTTTCACGTTTGAGAACTGCCGCTTATCCGTCGCGGTCTGGGGAGGATTTTTTCTGACGCCCCTTTGTTGTTGCGCACTTGTCTGCTTGAGCTTGGTAGCCGCCCCGGGACGCCTCATGAGAAGAAAGGTGGGCAGCTGGACTAAGAAGAGGCGGCTGACCCATTCAGGCATGTGGTGAGTGGATGGGGAGCGGTGATGAACGTTCAGGACACAAACGGTGCTGACAATGGAGAAGGTGACCAGCACCATGGTGAACATCAGGTATTTGCCTACAGGAAGAGTTTTAGACACAAGTAAATACAGTAGCTCTGTTGGGTACGTTATGTACTGTAACTGGCAAAGACGTGGGTCTGGGACCCACAAGATCCAGCAGAAAATACATCTCATTCACCTTAAGTGGATAAGAACTTATGATTATGTGACAATACATAAAACAGACCTAATAACAACCACTGAACTCTCCTACCAGTGTGCTGAAATCTATTCACCCACTAGGGATCTAACTAGCAACCATCGGGTTGGGAGACGACCACCCTACGACCCGAGCCATGCCGCTGTGCCCAGAACAGGCAGAGCGTTACAGGCAAGGTTACATGTAACATTTAAATTGTCCATTCGCTTTTAAGGGGAAAAACGTGACTCGAACCAGCAACCGCCGGGTTGGAAGACAACCAATCTACCACCTGAGCCATGTCACCCTGTAGAACAAGCAGAATGTTACAGTAATAGAAAATGTAAAAGGATCTTCCACCAGTAGAGGGAACCCAATCACAGAAAACAAATTAGAGTAATTTGGGAGACTTCACTGATGGAAATGAGGAATAATAAGTACATAGAGCGATTTCAGGAAAAAACTGCATGTGGATGCTGAATGGAGACTGAACGTTGAAAGTCCCTACATATGTTTTATGCAGAAATGTGCCCTACTAACTGAAGAGCGAACCAGCAACTATTAGGTTGGGGGACGGCCACTCTACAACCTGAACCTTGCCACCGTAGAAAAAAGTTTAAAATTTTAAATGTAAATCATTTCATTTGAATTTCTGCCAATAAGAGACCAGATTGAAAATTCATTTTCAAGTAAAAAATGTGACAAAACACGTTTCATTATGGAGAATGTGGGAATTTTATTGTAAAGTTCTGACAGATAGCCAACATATCCTGAATGAAGTCAACATTTTGTTGTTGGAATGGTGCTTGTCACTGCCGTCTTTCTGTATGCTCTGCTGACTGAATGAATGCGTTTGACTGGCAAAAAAGAGGATTATATAAGATCACCGCAAGGTGCTCAAGACTTTTACAACCCGAGCTCCAGCTTTCCTCACAGCTGCCCTGTTATTATCGAAATTACAAAATAAATGCCGGAACACGAAGGGATTTGTGTTTTTTCTGTGCCGTTTACCTGAAATAAATGTTTATTTGCAGAAAATCATAAGAAATATAGAATGGTGAGATTACTGGGCTCTTCCCAGCAGATAAATTCATTAGAAATACTCACACGGGCTTGAATTAGGTTTTCAAATGTTCCTTTTGTATGCGGATTTGTCGCTATTTGGGTTTCCCCGCAAGACTGTAATCCCTAATTGTGGTTTTAGAAGCAAAACTAGACGCAACTCACCAATGAGGGGAACTGCCAGGGAGGTGGGCGGCACAATCTTGGAAATGAGCAGCAGGAAGACGGTGAGCGCCAGCAGCACCGAGATGCACAACGTCATCTTCTCGCCGCAGTCGGAGGGCAGGTAGAACACCAAGATGGCCAGAGAGGTGATCAGCACGCAGGGGATGATGAGGTTGATGGTGTAAAAGAGCGGCTTCCTCTTGATAACAAAGTCATAGGTGATGTCCAGGTAAGTGAGGTCATTCGGGTCCTCGTTTTTGCGTCCGGGAAGGGAGACGATGTCCCACTCGCCGCTGGGCGTGAAGTCGTCGCGGCTGGCAAAGTCGCTGGTGAGAATCAGGTCCACTTCCGTGTGATCGTAGGTCCAGGAGCGGAACTTGAGGGTGCAGTTCTGCTGGTCGAAGGGGAAGTTCTGCACTTCGATGGCGCAGGCTGATTTGTAGATGGCCGGCGGAAGCCAAACGATGTCGCCCGTGCTGGAGACCACCGTGTTGCAGTAGAAGGAGACTTCATACACGCCGTCGGCACTGACACCGCATGGTGGGGAGATTAGAGATCATCATCCTCCCGTTTGGAGCAACAGCGTGAGTCCAAGACTAGAATGTTCTCCCTACAGATCAATATGCACTCACTTGTTGTAGAGCACAATGTCAGGAAGCCACAGGAGTTTGGACGGTATTCGAAGTTTCTTGATGCCTTCGTACTTCTCTGGGTCCCACCTCAGCCTGTAGTCATTCCACTCCTGTGGGAAGACAGGGAAGTCCAACAATGAAAACCGCAGAACCCGATTCCCTATAGTGAAGCAGTCGCAGCTTTCCTCGTGTTCTGTCATATGACGTTCTTCGCCTTCTTCAGATGCCAGCGTGTAATGGGCCAGTACGAACAGAACCATTTCTGTAGACGACCTTCATGTGCTCCTGTCTGGGCATGTGAGTCCGGCCTCCACCGTCTCGGAGATCAGCTCCCCCCCTTGCATGCGTTTATGATATCACACACACGTGTAGTACATACAGTATTTCCTGTTTGGAAGCCTCGAGTCCCTGCTGGTTTATGGCCATTATTCATATGTAACAACCTCAGTCCTGATTCGGGATTATAGACTTCATCTTAAACAGAGTTAAAGGTGATGGTAATCGTTTCATACATGAAAGATATGCACACTGACATAACTATTTTTCTTTTCTTTTCTCATACAATAAATTAAATAGATTAGGGCAGGCAAGTGGAGGCTCGGCTGCAGGAGATCATCCACCATCTCACAACAGACCTCCAAAATCTTGTCTCTTTTAATGCACGACGTCGGACACTGACAATAAAATAACCCGATTGGGGCAGACGAGTGGAGGCTCGGCTGCAGGATATCATCCACCTTCTCACAACAGACCTCCAAAATCTTGTCTCTTTTAATGCACAGCATAAGACACTTGGCCAAGAGTGGTGGTGTTGCTAGAGCGCAGGCCCTCTCTGGCAACAGGTCCGCAAAGCTCTTGTCCTCTCTCTTAATGCGGGACACGTTCTATCCAAACTAATTGTTATTAGCATCAACACTAATAACCTTTATATTTATGAATCTAAATTCTCTTACTCTTGTATGCATAAACTAATATGGATTTTTCGACAACGGCTTCCAGAGTGGGACGATTGGTTTACAGAAACGATGACATCACCACACCGTCAGGTGACCAGAGGTGAGCTTTGACAACAAGCCAACATAACATCTGACGCGTACTGTAATATCTCAGCCCCCTCGACATTCTCGTGACATTTTTTTGACTTATTGTCCAAAACGACTCCACTTCGTCATAAGTGTAGATGAGCCTCGGAAACCGGAAGACGGCGGACTTATGGGCATGCCTTCCGTCTTCATCTATGGTTTGGTCAGCGGGGGCTGCCGGTCATTCAAGGAGGGGAAGCTAATTTTTTCCACGTTAGATGCTAATGTGTTTATTGATATGGAAATTCCACGCTGCAGCTGTGTAAGGCTTTCTTAAAACGCCGTGACGCTGCGGGGATGAATGAGCAGGAAGTCGCGTCAGGTGGCCGTGGTAAGTAGCTGAGTCTGAACAAAAGATGCAAGTACTCTAGCGGACGTTTAGTCCATGAAATGTACACACACACACAACTACACATTTTCACTTTTTTTGTGCGGACATTTCAAGGGACGCTGAGCCACTGGGTTTGGTGTGTCACACGGTTCACCCAGTGATCCGTTCCCGTCCGGATGCAACTATTTACTAATCCGGCACCGTGTGGACGCACCTTTTTTATTTCAACCCGTTTCTCTCCCCGAAAGCAGGTTCCTATGAAAGAATTATGCTCAAAGATCGTTTTGAAATGATCATGTACCTGAGACAGCCACAGGTTGGTCGTCATGATCTGCTCTCGCTCGTTCTGCAAGAGAACAGAGAGGTGAGCAAGGTGGAGGAGTTCTTGGGGTCAAGTGTTCAGAGCAACGGAGAGGAGGAGGACAAGACGTGACCGCTGACGGAACCCCTAGAGGAAGAAACCCCAAGGGGAACAAGGTCAAAATGATCAGAAAGAAGCTCTTATGGAGCGTTGCGTGGGAGCTTGGGGATGATGGTGTCTTCTGCTGGAAGGTGTGAGGTAGGTTGAAGGGGAGCCTGTAGTCATGTTGTCCTTCTGTCTGAGCGATGAATGACTTTCCAAAATCAGACTCACTCGCTGGTCCAGCAAAACGTACTGGGGTTTTTCCACACGTTCCAGACACATTGGTTCTGGACTGGTTCGATCTGCACATGCGAGCTGAAGGCGCTGCCGCGCCGCTTGACCAACTGGCAGGAGTGAAGATGCGGATGCTCACCACACTGATAAGCTGAGACAGCGACACTCTAATGGAGATGGGGACCTGCTGGCTCTTGTTGACGGCCGGTCGGATCAGTTTGTTGTAGCGTTGTGGACCCAACAAGTCGTTGACCAGCCGCTCCTCGGCGCTCTCGGCTCTGCTTCCTGGAAAGCGAAAACAGACGTCAGCTGCATGACTTGATTCCGCATACTGACATGAGAAGGTTTTTTTTCTCGGGGCTCTAAGTGGAATTTCTCCCTGAGGTCATATCTTTCTCTTTTGTTGCCGGTGTTGACGTGCAGAAAGACACTGATACGGTATGTTGATATTTCCGATACCAGCGCCTCGTGTTCTAAAATCCAAATATGGATACTTTTGGTATTTCGGTCAATGGATGTAATGCTTGTTCGTCCCGAACAATGAATCATTTATTTGAATATTGTTCTTGGTTTCAAACACCGTTAATCACACATTGACCGTGATGATTTGGGGTTGTTCTGTTGTTGTATATGACCTTGTTTATACTGTAAATGGAGCTGTTAGCTCAACGTAAACATACAAATATTATAGACTAACACAAATCTGTTTATAATAACACAAATACACAAAAATGGGCTGGTTAAAAAAAATGTAAAAGTAAGCCCTCACGTACGTTCAATTTTCAATATGCGGCCCTTGGTGGAAAACTTTTCCACGTTGATCTTTAAGAGCATAAGCGACATAGAAAATGCATGGATGGATATTCCAGCACAAGTACAGTAGAAATGCTAAGAAGTTATATTTACATACAATTCAGGAAATCATACACTGTAGATAAAAAACGCCTGTTATTAATATCAACTTCGATTTTGCTCTCTTTTGTCATTTTTTTATTTTCCAGGTATTTCAACTTAAGGAATTCCAGGCGGAACTCGTCTACCCCCGGAGCCTTGCCACTGGGGGGTGATTTAACTACCCCAATTACCTCAGCCACGGTGATAGAACTGTCCACGTACGTATCCTCAGACTCTGCTTCCTCTATGGAAGGTATGTCAGTGGGAATTAGAAGGGCCTCAAAGTATTCCTTCCACCGAACAAACTATATCCTCAGTCGAGGTCAGCAAGCCCCCAGTTCACACAGTAAACAGTGTGAACTGGGGGCTGCTTCCCCTTTCTGAGGTGTCGGACGGTTTGCCAGAACCTCTTCGAGGCCGACCGTAAGTCGTGCTCCATAGCCTCACCGATCTCCTCCCACACCCGAGTTTTTGCCTCGAACACAGCCGTAGCCGCGTGCCGCTTGTCCTGCCGGTACCTGTCAGCTGCTTAAGGAAGTCCCACAAGCCATCCATGCTTGATCGGACTCCTTCTTCAGCTTGACAGCAGCCCTAACCCCCGGTGTCCACCATCGGGTTCGGGGCTTGTCACCACGACTGGCACCGACCACCTTGCCGCAACTACGGCAGCTCTGGATGTTGGGGGACTGTCTTGGCTGACACGCCTCGACAACTTTGCATGGAAGTCAGGAACAGTACCTCTGGACTGGCAGACCGGGGTGGTGGTCCCAATTATTTTTAAAGGGTGACCGAAGGGTATGTTCCAACTATAGGGGGATCACACTCCTCAGCCTCCCTGGGAAAGTCTACTCCAGGGTGCTGGAGAGAAGGTTACGAACGTTAGTCGAACCTCGGTTACAAAAGTTGCAATGTGGTTTTCGTCCCGATCGTGGAACACTGGACCAGCTCTACACCCTTGCAAGGGTACTGGAGGGTATGTGGGAGTTTGCCCAACCGGTCTACATGTGCTTTGTAGACCTGGAAAAGGCATTCGACCGTGTCCCTCGTGGTGTCCTGTGGGGGGTGCTCCGGGAGTACGGGATTGATGGTCCGCTTCTACGTGCCATTCGGTCCTTGTACAATCGAAGCAGGAGCCTGGTTCGCATTGCCAGCAGTAAGTCGAGCTTGTTTCCGGTGAACGTTGGCCTCCGCCAAGGCTGCCCTTTGTCACCGATTCTGTTCATAATCTTCATGGACAGAATTTCTAGGCGCAGTCAAGGTGTTGAGGGAGTCCAGCTTGGTGACCTTAGGATCTCGTCTCTGCTATTTGCAGACGATGTGGTCCTTATGGCCTCATCAGGCTGTGACCTTCAGCGTTTACTGGAGCGGTTTGCAGCTGAGTGTGAAGCTTCTGGGATGAGACTCAGCACCTCCAAATCCGAGGCCATGGTTCTCAGTCGGAAACGGGTGGACTGTACCCTCCGGGTTGGGAGTGAGGTCTTGCCTCAGGTGGAGGAGTTCAAGTATCTCGGGTTCTTGTTCACGAGTGAGGGAAGGTTGGAGCGTGAGATCGACAGACGGATCGGTGCAGCATCTGCAGTAATGCGGTCGCTGTACCGGACCGTCGTGGTGAAGAGAGAGCTGAGCCGGAAGGCAAAGCTCTCTGTTTACCGATCGATCTACGTTCCCACCCTCACCTATGGTCATGAGTTATGGGTCATGACCGAAAGAATGAGATCGCGGATACAAGCGGCGGAAATGAGTTTCCTTCGTAGGGTGGCTGGACTCACCCTAAGAGATAGGGTGAGGAGCTCGGCCATCCGGGAGGAGCTCAGAGTAGAGCCGCTGCTCCTTCACATCGAGAGGAGCCAGTTGAGGTGGCTCGGGCATCTAGTCCGGATGCCTCCCGGGCGCCTCCCTGGTGAGGTGTTTCGGGCATGCCCAGCAGGGAGAAGGCCCCGGGAAGACCTAGGACACGCTGGAGGGACTATGTCTCACAGCTGGCCTGGGAAAGCCTTGGTGTCCTCCCGGTGGAGCTGGAAGAGGTCGCCGGAGACCGGGAAGTCTGGACTTCCCTACTGAGACTGCTGCCCCCGCGATCCGAACCCGGATAAGCGTAAGAAAACGGAATGGTGTTTCAACTTTTCTCTTCAGTAATTTTAATTTTGTTTTCTGATTATTATGACAGTCCCATAATATTGTACACTTTTTCTAAACCTAATTCATCAAAAATTGCAAATCAATTTTCTTTTGTTTGTCATAATAGTACAACTTTTAAAAAAATAACATTTTTCTTTAATATTTTAAACTTATGCTACTTTTTTTCTCTCATAATATTCTCTCATAAAAGTGTAACTTTTTTTTCGTAAGATTAGACATTTTTCTCATACTATTTATTTTATTCTTGTAAAATTATTGCTGATTTTTCCATTTTGCTGCTGTTTTTTTGCCTAGTCATTGGTCAAATACTATTATTTTCAGAATGAAAAGAAATTTCAGGCGCAGCATATTTGTTTGCTCAGCCCCTTTCCATGCTTTGAATGATTTAAGGTATTTCTGCCTTGATGGGCGGCGTGGAGAAAAAAGCTTTTCTGTCCTACAACATGTTTGTCAAGAGCGGAGTTGCTTCTGCCGAGCAGATCGGACCGCCGGAGCCTCTGATTCGTGTTTTTGTCTGGAGGACTCTTGAAAAACACGAAACGGAGGAATACGGAAGTGAAGAACGAGAGCTCTCCGGCAAACAAAGGGGGTCTTTTCTGACCGGCTTTCTGCTTCCTTGATTTCAGGTTAAAAGGACCGTCGGTGAATTATTGAAAGCCCCCATCTGCCCCCCGCTAGAGATATTTATATGTACAGTAAGCATGTCGCTATTAGAAGATCTTTGACGTGAAGGGACACCACACACAGCTGCAGATCTTTGCTGCATTTATTGACTGATTTGTTTTCAAAAACATGATTTTTGTGCGGCATGCACGGACGTGTTTATGCACCACGGGAGGCCTTGAACGCACCATAGTTGTGCGTTCCATCTTACACTTTCCTACTTTAGCGGTGAGTAGCTTTACATTTGATACTTTTTCATAAGTGTGAGACACACTTAGGGCGGCTTCAACCTGGACTGTGTCGAGAGTGAACAATGGCGATTGAAGAGAGACGGATGGGGTCGCTTCCCGAGCTGAATCTTACTTAATAACTGCAACTGTCACTTTTGCTGCAAAAGAGCCGTGAGTCAAAAAGAAATACTCCTGATCAACATCCGGATGAACCGGCTTAAAAACTGCAAGAATTGACATTTTGCCCTCTTGGGTCTTTAGGAGGTTCTAAGTAGAACTGGGAAAAAAGCGGGAGTGAGATGTTTTAAAAACCGAAGAAGCATTTAATTGTATACAAGGGAAAAATGCTCCGAAGTTGAAAGTCACAACCTTTGAAAAATGAAATGTTGGCGAAAACGTGGGCGGTTGCGTTGAAGTGTCAGGTATTCACACGTCATCATCTCCTGATGGCAAAGGCAAAACAGCTTTCTCTCTCTGAATTGTTGCGCTGCATGAGCAGGGCCTCGTTTCTAACTTCCTCACACATTCTGGGCCTCATGAAACAAAAAAGTCAACTTGTAGACCAGCCCCGTTCCAGTCTGGAAGCAATAAACCCTGATAAACGATAAATAAACGATAAATGACTTCGTCCATTGTTATTGTGCATCATCAGCACTGCGTGGACGTCGGGGTCGGTGCCCCTGGACTGGCAGACCGGGGTGGTGGTCCCGCTTTTTAAGAAGGGGGACCGGAGGGTGTGTTCTAAATATCGTGGCATCACACTCCTCAGCCTTCCCGGTAAGGTCTATTCAGGGGTTCTGGAGAGGAGGATCCGCCGGCTAGTCGAGTCGCGGATTCAGGAGGAGCAGTGTGGTTTTCGTCCTGGTCGTGGAACTGTGGACCAGCTCTGTACTCTCGGCAGGGTCCTTGAGGGTGCATGGGAGTTTGCCCAACCAGTCTACATGTGTTTTGTGGACTTGGAGAAGGCATTCGACCGTGTTCCTCTGGGAATACTGTGGGGAGTGGTCCGGAAATATGGGGTATCGGACCACCTAATCCCGGCGGTTCGTTCCCTTTATGATCGGTGTCAGAGTTTGGTTCGCATTGCCGGCAATAAGTCGGACCCGTTTCCAGTGAGAGTTGGACTCCGCCAGGGCTGCCCTTTGTCACCGATTCTGTTCATTACTTTCATGGACAGAATTTCTAGGTGCAGCCAGGGCGTTGAGAGGTTTCAGTTTGGTGGCCGCAGGATTCGATCTCTGCTTTTTGATGTGGTCCTGTTGGCTTCATCGAGCCGTGACCTTCAACTCTCACTGGATCGGTTTACAGCTGAGTGTGAAGCGGCTGGAATGAGAATCAGCACCTCCAAGTCCGAGTCCATGGTTCTCGCCTGGGAAAGGGTGGAGTGCCATCTTCAGGTCGGGGATGAGGTCCTGCCTCAAGTGGAGGACTATAAATACCTCAGGGTCTTGTTCACGAGTGAGGGAAGGATGGAACGCGAGATGGACAGGCGGATTGGTGCGGCGTCTGCAGTGATGCGGACTCTGCACCGGTCTGTCGTGGTGAAGAGAGAGCAAGGCCAAAAGGCAAAGCTCTCAATTTACAGGTCGATCTACGTTCCTACCCTCACCTATGGTCATGAGCTTTGGGTAGTGACCGAAAGGACAAGATCGCGGGTACAAGCGGCCGAAATGAGTTCTCTCCGCAGGGTGGATGGG
>QODF01000310.1:79704-89822 GCA_024372805.1 Oostethus manadensis
ATATATATATATATACTGCATACATATACACACACTGTACACAGTATATACGTATATATACAGTATATGGCTGGTGAGTCATGTGTAGTGTAAGAAAAATAAGTTTCAGTCGAGGCGTCCCTGACATGATTCATCCACTTTGCATAAATAAATGAATGTTGAGATATTGATAATTACAAACAATGAGATATTGTTTGTAATTATCTTCCACATCGTTCCGTTTCAGGAAGCAAACAATACAGTCTCAAAAATGACATTTGCACTTGATGGCGCCAGCCCATGACGAGCTAGCCACCCGCGGAAGACAGAGGATGTTTACACTCGTTGTTATATTACATGAAGATGTCAGCCATGTGTCAGTAGTTTTGGAGGAGGAGAACATTTGGAGATGAGGGAGGACTTACAGAACATGGACTTAAGCCATGGAGATGAAGTTTGGTGGCCTTCCAAACACAGAATTAGTCTAGAGCTGCTTATCCTTCAATTATTCGTTTAAGCAGCCTCTTAATGAGCTTCAGGAGGTCTTTGCCGTATAGGCTGCTTTATTTTACATTTTGTCGCTGCCACCCCCCACAGTAAACATACTGTGAAAAGATGTTTATATAACATGCATAATGCCTTGCAGTCTTTTCACACTTCTTTGCACTTGCATTGTCCTTTTTTGTCTCAAGTCCTCCTCTTTTGGAAAAGAAAACCAACTTAGTGTCACTCGGATACTGTGAACATCCAGCAGCAGCACGACATTTCGACTACTATTGTGCTGCAGAATATACCGAACCAAGTCCTCCCCCTACCCGGGTAGGCGTTTGTTTACTCTGACTTAGCGAGCGCTAGCTCGTCAGCATGGGAGGCGCCACCAGCTACAAATGTCTTTTTTTTTTTTTTGGCAATGTGATTTGTTTTCAACTTAATGCGCTCAGACAGCAGGCAGCACTCGTGCACCAACAAGTCGAGAGAAGGCGCTGGCAGCAGCCTCATCGTCAGTTTGATGCGCACACGTGCAAATTTGTACTTATAATGCTTGTGCTCATCAGGAAGTATATTCATAACACCGTTGAATAGACAAATATTCATATTTATGCCATGTTCTCGTCATCACATCATCGCCACATCATGCATGGCGTAGGAATGTAGGATCCGGACCGAGTGATACTGCACATGATGCACGAAGCGCGTCCAGAGGGAAGAGAAAGCTTACCTGTGGGACAGACGGTGAAGAGCAGAAGAAGAGTCTTGATGATGATGCTCATCGTTCTCATCCTTGGTAGATCTTGAGGCAAACAAATGGGGGGAAAAAAAAAAAAAGTACATGAAAGTCCAATTCCATTTTGTTTAAAGTACTTGCTCAACTTTAACTGCAGTTGTTTGCTGCTTAAATAAATGCGGAATATAAAATCCATCTGCTCTTGCGGCTCACCTGCAAGCTCCTTCATCTTCTTCTCCGTCGACTGCGTCTTCACGTTTTAAGTCCCACCAAGAGACCGGAGCCTCCCATGGAGGAGAAGCAGAAGGAGGTGTGTGTGTGTGTGTGTGCGCACTGAAACGCGTGACGTCAGAACCCGGGCTCGTGACATCACCTTCATTCTCTTCTGTACGGGCTGGCAAATGTGCAAAGCTTATATGTTTGGCTCTAACACATGAATGGTAAAAGTAATAAATATAAACCGTCAATCCAAATGTTTCACATCTAAATATGTTGTCATAAATTATGATTAGAAATTCTGGACCGTAATATAAATGTTAAATGTACACGAGTGATGAATCTAAAAATGCTTAAAACAAAACAAAACACCATCAAGGTGTTGAATATTTATATTAACTGTACATCCAGATGTTACATATGAACATAAATGTTAAATCAAAATATGTTGAACAGTAATATAAATGTTCAATAAAAGGTAAATCTAAACATAAATGCTAAAAAAAAATATGTTGGTTTAATTTAAACTATTATATAGATGTTGAACATTATGTGTCAATAGAAATGCTAAATCCAAAGGTTACATGTAAACAAACGTTAAATCAACATGCTATACATTTTAATTAGAAATGTTGAATTGTAATATAAAAGTTAAATGTAAATATAAGTGCTAAATCCTCATGTTAAAGCTAAACATAAATACAAAAAAAAACAGAGGTGAAATCAAAATATGCTAGATTTCATGTTGAATACTCATATTAACTGTAAATAGAAATTGTAAATCCAAATGTTACACATAAATGTTAAAATATGTTGTTTGAAATTCTAATTTAAAATTTTTAATCAAAATATAAACGCTAAACGTAAATAGAAATTGTAGATCCAAATGTTCCATATAAAAATAAATCAATATAAGTTGTAAATTCTAACTGGAAATGTTGAATCGTAATATAAATGTCAAATGTAAGCGCTAACTCCAAATGTTAAATCTAACCAAAAATGCGGGAAAAAAAGTTAAACAAAAACATATAAATGTTGAATATTAATATTACATGTAAAGATAATGATATATAAATATAATGGTATGCTGGAGCCTATCCCAGCTGATTTTGGGTGAGAGGCCGGGTACACCCGGGACTGGTCAAATATGTTGCATATAAATGTAAATGTTGAATATTCCTATTAAAGATAAATGCAAAATCCAAATGCTACTTGTAAACATAACTGAAATTGAGGTTGAATCAAAATATGTTCTATATAAATGCTAAAAAATAGATGTTCAATGTAAATATGTCACATATAACGGCTAAAATGAAACAAATATTAAATGTAGAATATACATGGTATATCTAAATGTTAAACATGAAGACATAAATGTTCAAGAGAGATGCCTAAATATGCTACATTAAAATAGAAATAGAAATCCATATGCTTGGCAGAATTCGCGATCACGTCACGTCATCACCCCAAGAAGTCCACTAGGAAACTTTCCATGCGACGCGTTCAGCCATAAGACAAAACTTGGATGCGTGAGAGCATTTTAGGTCAAAGCAGGTTCCTGTCAGCGGAGAGGAGAGCTTATTGGCTGACGTTTGACCCACTTAGGAATAATCCATTTCCACTCATTGTCAACCCAACAATAAATAATAAAACCCGAAATCATACGTTACTATCGGTGCCGCCACACTCGTGCCTACCGAGAGGCGAGTTCCGATCCAAAATCCAACGTTTGACGTGAAAAGAATATGACATGATATTCAAATATGACATTATTTCCGCTGCACAAGCCCGTAGAGGTGGAACGCTAGCACGCCGATTTGCTGCGTGTCTGCCCCGGTAAAATGCCCGGCGCCGTCATTATTAGTCATATTTATACAAATACTGTCCCAGCAGCATATCTATGTACAGGCTGTAGATATTCCTATAATATGGTGGTAGATGACTCATCTGTTAAGCAACATTAAAGATATTAAGATATATATGTGCAATAATAATAAACATAAAAAAGCCATAAAGGTACAAGAGTGAAAAGCATCATAAATAGTTGAAATTTTGTTGAATAAAAGTGTTTTATTTCCCTGATCGTGACTTACAGTATAACAACGCCCAAGTCGTGCAGGTCAGTGTTGTGATTTGTGCTCACCACCAGGAGGCAATAAAAGCTTATTTAGACCAGTAATACCACTGCACCCCTCAACACCGGTACTGGAAATGTTACAATCCTTTGCACGTTTCCCATCCTCCAGCATTCTTTCAGCGTTTCAGCACAGAGAGCAATCCGGGAAGCACAGGAGATTGGCCCATCCGCGTACATCTGTAAGGAAAAAGCGGTTCTTCCGTGAGTCCAGACACATCTGAGCACGCTCCGAAAACAAACGGCCACCGTAGACGATGTTTTATGGCTGAAGATTACAAACCCAAAGATTTGGGTGCTCACTGTTAAGATGAAGTTTACCAACCTCATTTGGAGCTGCTTCCCGGCTTTCCTTTGCCCTCAGAACATTTCACCACGCTCAGCGGCTTGTGGAGGGAAGAGCTTGCCTTCTGGGTCATGTCCTGCTCAATCTTGTTTCTGATGGCGACTTCCAGGCCCTTTGGGGGGGCAGAACGGTGTTTAGTCTGGTAAGCAGCTTAGCTGTGCTGGTTTTCATGTTTCCGTGTATATCTCTGTGCATGGGATCCACTTCCATTCGAAAGTATAGATCACGCTTGACACGTTTGTGGTCAAACCGTTTTGCCGCAATCACCATACAGACCAGTATTCTCTGGCTCCACGGCCCCTCTCCACCAGGTCTGCCATCGAGGGAGTTCCACCAGTTAGGTCTGGACGTGCAGAACCAGCGTACTTGACAACCTAGAAGCTGTCCAAGCTCTGATCCAGACCGAAACGTGAGGGCTGTTTTATGGTTTTGCATCTGGAGGAGCATGTTCCTGTTCACTGAGGGCGACGCTGAAGAGAACCCTTTTCATTCTCCATCCCAGTTGCTGGGATAATGCCTTAGTGCCCACCAGCAGTAGTAAAACATGCAATGCGATCTAACAACTTTTAACAGTAGTAATACCACCACGGTAGCTGCTTTCATTTACTTTCAAAATAATTAGTTCTGATAATTGAGGTTTTTTTTTACCCCAATAACTAAAATGAAGTAAGAAATTGACAAAAGTTATTCACTTTGGAATTATTAGTCATTTGTACAGCAATGGCAGATCTAAATGGGTCATTTTGGCTTATTTTAAAACAAATAATTTTTTTAATTACATTGACTTAATTCGACTACCTATAAACTATTCCTATTCCTACCTTTCCAATTTGTATCCAAAACATTCATGAGTTTCACCTCGTGACGTCACAAGGTAAAGATTGACCAACCATTTCCAGCCACAGCGTCATCTGGTGGACTTCTTTAGCATTGCATGCCTCCGCCAGATGCTTGTGTGAAATATAGTGACTCACAATGTACAACCGGTTTGGTTAAAGAGTTAATAACCCAGCCTTTTTTCGTGAAACGTCTCACCTTCTTCAACTTCTGTTGCTGAACCACTTGAACCTTCTTGGGTGCGATGATCCTCCCTTGAAGACAATTTCAAACAACATTACGACTGAATAGCTCGAGAATACGCCTGAATGTTGGCGCACTGTGATGACGTCACACGAACAACTCTGCCGTGTGCTACACTATTAATATTCGCGCCACAAACACACCGAGTGACTAAAATTATGTACAGAATTGGCCCATGTAACTTTGGCTCGCATAAATTATTTTTCGCCGAGCGGGAATTAAAAAACAAAACAATGTATTTGTTCGCAACTCCGTTCGGCAACACTCGGGCGAATTCGGCGCTGAGTGATGACACCCGAGTGCCCGTGAGGCTTTGGAAGCTAAAGTGTCTTTGGAGGCCAACTCATCCCCCCCTTAAACTCGTTTTACATGCACGGTGAGTAAACACGTGTTTGTTTGTTTTTTTATATATTAAAAAAAATGTATGAAAAGCGTCACGAAACGCGGCCACGTGCCGCTGCTATTACAGCATTTATCGTTTTTTTTTTGTTGCTGTCAGTACATAAAAGGTAGAAAATGACATCCATACCTCCCTTCTTCGGGCCCTTCTGTTTGTTCTGCTGGTGTTTCTTCGTGTTCCCAGGACGCTGAGCTTTAAACTTCTGCGAACCCTGCGCCATGTTTGCTAACCGGAAGACAACACTCCGATTACTTCTTCTTCTTCTGGTTTGATGGCCGCCACCTACTGGATCGGAAAATATAACATGGGCTATATAACTTACTTTACATGAAAAAAAAACCCCAAAAAGATTATATTCTAGAAATCACTGCCGTTTAATATTTTATAATTGTGCTCTGCAAGTATTTAACTAACTCAACCTAGAAAAAACATTCCGAGTATCTTCTTCTCCCGTGGTTACGTACGCCTTGTTTGTGCTCTACCGCCACCTTTTGGCCGCTACTGTTACTTCAGACGTGGTGAATGGTGGAAGTGTAAACACAAGATATACTCCTATGTCACCCTGTAAGCACGCTTGAAATACCAAAGTCGATTCCAATAACAGGCTTTTTCACATACAGCACGGCACATAGCGTCTTAGCATATTAGTTAGCATCTACATGTATTTAAGGGGACGGCAAAGAACCCCGCCCGCTCCACTTAAGGCCCCCGTTTTATAGCTGTCTCGGGCGATGCCTGTAATGTCAAGTTACCACTTTACTTTTTCCATTCCATTCCATTCCATTTTCCACCGCTTATCCGGGTCCGGGTCGCGGGGGCAGCAGCTTCAGTAGGGAAGTCCAGACTTCCCGGTCCCCAGCGACCTCTTCCAGCTCCATCGGGAGGACACCAAGGCGTTCCCAGGCCAGCTGTGAGACATAGTCCCTCCAGCGTGTCCTAGGTCTTCCCGGGGGCCTTCTCCCGACTGGGCATGCCCGAAACACCTCACCAGGGAGGCGCCCGGGAGGCATCCGGACTAGATGCCCGAGCCACCTCAACTGGCTCCTCTCGATGTGAAGGAGCAGCGGCTCTACTCTGAGCTCCTCCCGGATGGCCGAGCTCCTCACCCTATCTCTTAGGGTGAGTCCAGCCACCCTACGAAGGAAACTCATTTCCGCCGCTTGTATCCGCGATCTCATTCTTTCGGTCATGACCCATAACTCATGACCATAGGTGAGGGTGGGAACGTAGATCGATCGGTAAACAGAGAGCTTTGCCTTCCGGCTCAGCTCTCTCTTCACCACGACGGTCCGGTACAGCGACCGCATTACTGCAGATGCTGCACCGATCCGTCTGTCGATCTCACGCTCCAACCTTCCCTCACTCGTGAACAAGAACCCGAGATACTTGAACTCCTCCACCTGAGGCAAGACCTCACTCCCAACCCGGAGGGTACAGTCCACCCGTTTCCGACTGAGAACCATGGCCTCGGATTTGGAGGTGCTGAGTCTCATCCCAGAAGCTTCACACTCAGCTGCAAACCGCTCCAGTAAACGCTGAAGGTCACAGCCTGATGAGGCCATAAGGACCACATCGTCTGCAAATAGCAGAGACGAGATCCTAAGGTCACCAAGCTGGACTCCCTCAACACCTTGACTGCGCCTAGAAATTCTGTCCATGAAGATTATGAACAGAATCGGTGACAAAGGGCAGCCTTGGCGGAGGCCAACGTTCACCGGAAACAAGCTCGACTTACTGCTGGCAATGCGAACCAGGCTCCTGCTTCGATTGTACAAGGACCGAATGGCACGTAGAAGCGGACCATCAATCCCGTACTCCCGGAGCACCCCCCACAGGACACCACGAGGGACACGGTCGAATGCCTTTTCCAGGTCTACAAAGCACATGTAGACTGGTTGGGCAAACTCCCACATACCCTCGAGTACCCTTGCAAGGGTGTAGAGCTGGTCCAGTGTTCCGCGACCGGGACGAAAACCACATTGCAGCTCCTCTAACCGAGGTTCGACTAACGGTCGTACCCTTCTCTCCAGCACCCTGGAGTAGACTTTCCCAGGAAGGCTGAGGAGTGTGATCCCCCTATAGTTGGAACACACCCTCCGGTCACCCTTTTTAAAAATGGGGACCACCACCCCGGTCTGCCAGTCCAGAGGTACTGTTCCTGACTTCCATGCAATGTTGTAGAGGCGTGTCAACCAACACAGTCCTCCAACATCCAGAGCCTTGAGAAATTCTGAGCGGAACTCGTCTACCCCCGGAGCCTTGCCACTGGGGAGTGATTTGACTACCCCAATTACCTCAGCCACGGTGATAGAACTGTCCACGTACGTATCCTCAGACTCTGCTTCCTCTATGGAAGGCATGTCAGTGGGATTGAGAAGGGCCTCGAAGTATTCCTTCCACCGACCAACTATATCCACAGTCGTGGTCAGCAAGCCCCCGTCCGCACTGTAAACAGTGTGAACTGGGGGCTGCTTCCCCTTTCTGAGGTGTCGGACGGTTTGCCAGAACCTCTTCGAGGCCGACCGAAAGTCGTGCTCCATAGCCTCACCGAACTCCTCCCACACCCGAGTTTTTGCCTCGACCACCGCCGAAGCCGCGTGCCGCTTGGCCTGCCGGTACCTGTCAGCTGCTTCGGGAGTCCCGCAAGCCATCCATGCTCGATAGGACTCCTTTTTCAGCTTGACGGCAGCCCTAACCCCCGGTGTCCACCATCGGGTTCGGGGCTTGCCACCACGACTGGCACCGACCACCTTGCGGCCGCAACCACAACTGGCTGCCTCAGCAATAGAGGCACGGAATACGGCCCATTCGGACTCAATATCCCGGTCCTCCCTCGAAATGCAGGCGAAGCTCTGCCGGAGATGAGAGTTGAAGACTCGACGAACGGGAGATTCTGCCAGACGTTCCCAGCACACCCTCACTACGCGTTTGGGTCTGCCAGGTCTGTCCGGCATCCTTCCCCGCCATCTAATCCAACTCATCACCAGGTGGTGGTCAGTTGACAGCTCAGCCCCTCTCTTCACCCGCGTGTCCAGAACATACAGACGCAGGTCTGATGATACGACCACAAAGTCGATCATAGACCTGCGACCTAGGGTGTCCTGGTGACTTTACTTTTTAAATATTAATATTAATCAATATTAACTTTTTCCTTGTAAATGTACAACCTTTTTGTTGAAATTTTGCTTTACTCGCAAAATCTCAGATCATTTTTATATTCCATCGCGACAGACAGCTATAAACACAGGGGCCTTGTGTGACCTTTGGCCGGGGTCAAAGGTAAAAAAAAAATAGGAAGTGTTGACAATGAAATGACACAAAAAAGACCGACACAGATTGGAGTTTGTGACAAAAAGTTTCACGTCTGATTTTAATTTGTCTAGCTGATCACTAAAGAAAGTCTCAACAAAGTCCTTGACGAAGAAATCCAACTTTACTCTTTGTCATTTCCGGGTGTTCACTCCAACATACCAACCACTAAACATCCTAATCATTCGTCACCTGAATTGGCTTTTGGACGGAGTGCACCAGTTGGGCTTCATTACCAGCAGTATTTGTTACATGAACGGCGGCGGCGCACATCAGGGCCCCGGTGGGTTTGCAGTGAAGGAAAAAATCCGATTTTTCACGTATGAAAATGATTATCCCTTAAACAACTTTTTTTTTTAACAGCCTGTAAAGAAGGTGCAAAGTAGAGATGTCCTACTCCGCCTTCCTAACACTAAATGTGTGTATTTTGATACGTGTGTGTAATTTAAAGCTGTTTTGATGATACTACATGTTTTATTCTACAGTGTCCAGTGCGGTTCTGTACTGTGAACACCAGCACGGCTACATATACTACTACACTTCTACATACTACTACACTACTCACAAAAAGATATTTGGGCTGAAATTCCAGGATGCAGCTAAAAATAACTTGCTGTGAGTAGTGTAGAATGATAGTGGGGATGAAAAGATGAGGTATAAATACAGCAAAGTTGCCTCTTCACAATAAAATTAAAAAAAGATAGATATTTAGGCCTGGCAGATGTTCCATAAATCTGTTAATTGCCCTATAAATAAAAACAAAGCCAATAGTTTTGTCTGTAAACTGACATGTTACTGTTACCGGCATAATCCCGCAAAAAATGACGTGACAGAAATGAGGTCATCATGAGCAGTAGGACTGTTCCTGTGGGGGAGTGTTTCCCTGGCGGACCGCTCAGTCCTGGCGGAATCTCATCACAAACATGAACCCACCCCCTCCCGAACTAAACATGTCAATGCGACGGCGAAACACCTGAACAAAAGCTAGCTCAGGTTGGCAGAGCCGTGCTAGTGCGACTCGGGCACTACGAGTGTTTACCCCGTGTTGGGTTTTACCGCTTCACTCAAGCTGGCGACGAGCTAAAAAGACGAGAGGAACGTTTATGCCTGCAGCTCGTCTTAATGTCAACATACCACGGAGTATTAGGGCCACGTTGGAACAATTACACAACAACCCACATGTTTGAGAATTCCATTCCATTCCATTTTCCGCCGCTTATCCGGGTCCGGGTCGCAGGGGCAGCAGTGTCAGTAGGGTAGTCCGGACTTCCCGGTCCCCGGTCCACCGGGAGGACACCAAGGCGTTCCGAGGCCAGCTGTGAGACATAGTCCCTCCAGCGTGTCCTAGGTCTTCTCCCGAGTGGGCATGCCCGAAACACCTCACCAGGGAGGCGCCCGGGAGCTTTGCCTTCCGGCTCAGCTCTCTCTT
>QODF01000310.1:90145-117438 GCA_024372805.1 Oostethus manadensis
CTGAAGGTCACAGCCTGATGAGGCCATAAGGACCACATCGTTTGCAAATAGCAGAGACGAGATCCTAAGGTCACCAAGCTGGACTCCCTCAACACCTTGACTGCGCCTAGAAATTCTGTCCATGAAGATTATGAACAGAATCGGTTCGATTTTTGAGAATTAAGTCTTAAAATTACGAGAATGAAGTTGCAAATTTACAAGGAAAAAAGCCGTAAATGTACAAGAATATATTAGGAGAACAAAAATGTCAACCTACAAGAGTAACGTCATAAATTTACCAGAATAAAGTTATATTACAAGAATGAAGTTGTAATTTTACAAGAAAAAAGGTGTAATATTAGTAGAGTAAAGTTGTAAATCTACAAGAATAAAGTTGTACATTTACAAGAAAAAAAGTTGTAATATTAAGAGAATAAAGTGGTAAATTTACGCAAATAAAGTTATAAGTTTGCAGGAAAAAAGTTGTAAATTTTCAAAAACAAAGTTTTAAATTTGCAGGAAAAAAGTGGCAAATTGACAAGAATAAAGTCGTAAATTTGCAGGAAAAATGTGGTAATATTACAAGAATAAAGTCGTAATATTAGGAGAGTAAAGTCATAAATTTCAGGACTTTTTCCCCACATAAGTTTATGACTTCATTCTGAAAATCTCAGATCTCCGCCCGTCCTGATGAGGCCCTAATACTCCGTCATATCGACACACACAACACGTCCGGCTTTCAAAATAAGAGCACTGTTTTCCACAACAAAGTGCCACCAATTCCGACCCAGAAATATTGTAATGTATTGTGATTTTTAAGTGAAATATTGTCTAAAACGTTGCTAAACGTTGATTGGGACTGTTTTTGTTCATTATTTTGTTTACCTGATTGTATTTGGATTACAATGCAAGCTACGCTGGAGGAATGAAGTGTACTGGCATTACTGTGCCATATATTATCATGACAGTAGTGGGGAAAAAATCAGGCTGCCAGTAGCATTTCCGCATCCAGCGTGGTGTGTGATGGTGACAGGCCGACGGCTTTTTCGGCTCGAAACGTGGACCAACACAGACGTGAATGGTAATGCCACATTATGGTGGCTGAAAGGAGGCTTCGTTTTGTACATTATGTACACGCAGCCAGCAGGGGCACGCGTATTTACACCGCCGATCACATGCCCGACATTTCAATGCATGAAAAAACAGTCTGGCTGGCGGTTTGTAAAAAAATCAAATGTGCTGGCGTCACTTTTGAAAGACAATCTGAGTGTTGAGTAAGGTAGGAAAATCATACAAGAACGGCAGCAGGGGTCTCTTTGACTCCCTGCAGTGTGCGTTTGTGGACGTGTGTGAGGAAAAACTTCTTTTCGTCATGATGCCACGCGTGTGTGTGTGTGTGTGTGTGTTAAGGTGCAGCGGCGTGCAGACGCCAGCAGGTGATGCTCTAGAGAGCAGTGAGGCGGCCAGTGAGGGCGGCTTGGAGCTCCGAGGGCAGGAAGACCCCCAACTCTGTGATGATGCCTCCTGTGATCAGCTGGTGAGGGGTCACATCGAACGCCGGGTTCCACACCTCGATGCCTGCACAGATCAACGTTGGGGGTTTACTGGAAAGAAACACATCCCGCCCCCTAAAATGTGCAGCATTTTTTAAATATTATTAGCCTGGAATTAATTTATGAGTTTGTTTAAAAAAAAAAAAAAAGGTTCCTCACCTAAAATAAAAATGCAGCAAATAATTTCCCCCCTTTGAATCAGTCACGTGATGGTGATAATGGGAGCCAATGAGTAAGGAGTGTGGGCAAATATGCGGTTAGAATTGGTCCATTTGATAATACAGATCCAATATATACTTCATAACGCCTCCTTTGTAGCACGTCATTGGTTCCAGACCGACCACGAAACGGGAATTTCCGCAACGTAGGATTCCTACTTTAGCAATGGAAAATTTCTGTGGTTATGGCATAGAAAACCTTCGAAATTCATTTTTTAAAAACCTTATTAGAGTCCTGTAGACATGAAATAACACCCGTATAGTCACACTTAGCCCCCTATAGACAGTAGACACATGATAGGAAGCAGTTAAGAAAGTTGGGGTAAAATTTGTAGTAATAGTAAAATTAGGTTGGGGTAAATTATGGGAATATTGTCAAAATATTATAGGAATAATAAGTCATAATATTAAAAAATGTGGATGCAATTTTTTTCTTGAAATGATCACAACTTCTTAGCATATTTTATACATTATATTCATTTTTGACTGGAATAAGTTTGGACACCTTTGGTGTGGGTGGATTACGTTCTCTGAAGGTAGGCGTTCAATGAAAAAGCCTGTCTAGAATAGTAACCAGTCACAGTGATGCGGTCTAGTGACCCAGCCTTGATCTTGATTACTTGATCTTAGCACAGAGAAGAGTTTTGTTGATGTTCTTTGAAGTTTATGAGGAACCATCCCCAGGGTCAACATTTAACCTTATCTGCACGCACGCACATACCCGGAGCAGCAATGGTGACTCCATTAATACTGGTGAGCTCCTCAGGCGGGCGAACTTCGATGACGATGTCCCTGCCGCTCTCCAGGCTCAGGTCGCACGAAGTGCTGGGCGCCGCCACGTAGAAGGGTATCCCATGATGCTTGGCCGCGATGGCCAGCTGGTACGTTCCCACTTTATTGGCCGTGTCGCCGTTGGCAACCACCCTGTCTGCTCCCACCACCACAGCTGCGAGAAGAAAGGGGCGGACGCAGAAATTTCATGATGGGCCGTCGCGTGGGTTCCAGCCGTACGATGACGGGAAGTGAAAGGGAAGAAACAAACCCGTGATGTTCATTTCTCTCATGGTGAGGGCCGCCATGCTGTCTGCGATGAGCGTAGCGGGGATTCCGTCTGCGACCGCCTCGTACGCCGTCAGCCGAGAGCCCTGGTTGTACGGCCTGGTTTCTGTGCAGTAGACCCGCTTCAGCCTGCCCAAGGCGTGGAGGCTTCGTACTACGCCTAAACACACACACAGAGGCGCTTAGTTCCAGCAGTGGTATCCCGATCCTTGCATCCGGGCCTACTCTTACCCAGTGCTGTCCCGTATCCAGCGGTGGCGAGGGAGCCGGTGTTGCAGTGTGTGAGGATGGTCACGGAGTCCCTGGGGACGCCAGAAAGGATGTGCTGGGCACCATAGTTACCGATCTTCTTGTTGTCGTTGACGTCTCGCGCTAGCATGTCCTCAATCCAGGCAATTACGCTGTGGGGGGCACACCAGAGGTGAGACGGGGTCTGCATGTGTATGCTGAATTTATGAGTGAAATTCAATTCCAAACGCCTCAAGCAGTATGTGTTGGAATGTTTTGAACTCCTGTTTCAATGCCGGAATGATGCTGCCCAAAGGAGTGCAATGGTGCAGGTCTTCATGTTTCCCACAGCAGACATCGTATGTTTTATTTGATATTATTTTGCCACTTTTAAGTAACACAGTAATGCCTCGTTTATCACGGTTAATTGGTTGCAAGTTGGATTCCTTCCTTATAAATGCAGTATTTTGGTAGATGGCGCATAAGAAACCTGTTTACCACCTTTTAGAGCCTTCTAGACATAAAATAACACCCCTAGTCACACTCGTACTTGCAAATACTATCGACTTAATAAGAGTAAATATGGGTGTCACATGACTTCCGGGTATTCATAGATGTGCTTCACACCTAGAAATACCCGGAGTGCATCTGGATGCTAACTAGGCTGGTCTGCCAACACGGATGCAGGAAAGGACAGAGACGTCTGTACTTCCACAGAAGGCTGCCATCCTTCAGCGTATGTAAGAAGCTGCTACAGATCTTCTCATGATTGACTTTCTTCTGTGGGAACTTTATCGTTGTAATGGTGTAATAGCGTATTTTCAAACAAAATGCTACTTGTAAAACTGTTCCTTCATAGCAGGCATCAGTCAAGTCATCACTGCAAAGAACAGAACTCCAGGTGGGCTTCCATCGTTCTCTGCACTTGCTTTGTTCATTTTTGTCCTAAACCTTCCTCTTTTGGAAACTTACAGCATCACAGGGAAACTGAACATCCAGCAGCAACACAACATTTTGGCATGCCTACAATCTAAATGAAAAAAACACAGAATCGAGTCCACCATCTACCTGGAGAAGAGTTTGTTTACTCTGCTTTTGCTGGGAGGTGTCACCGTGAGTTAGCCGGCCTTTATTGTTTCTGTTTCTTCAAAAAATGGAACAATGTAGAAGACAATTACAAACAATATATAAGATAGGGGGCTGCACTGTGGGAATGGGTAGGATGCTGGCCTTACAGTCAGGAGGTTCAGGGTTCGAATCTCCATTGGGCATCTCTGTGTGGAGTTTGCATGTTCTCCCCGTGCGTGTGTGGGTTTTCTCCGGGTACTCCGCTTTCCTCCCACATTCCAAAAACATACATGTTAGCTTCATTGGCCGCTCTAAATTGTCCATTAGAGTGTGAATGTTTGCTTGTCTTATATGTGCCCTGCGATTGGCTGGCGACCAGTCCATGGTGTACCCCGCCTCCCGCCCAAAGTCAGCTGGGATAGGCTCCAGCATACCCGCGACCCTAATGAGGATAAGCAGCATAGAAAATGGATGGATGGATATAAGTTATGTAAGCAAAGTTGATGACTCTTTAATGTCGCTTTAGCAACATGGGAGCCTCCAAACCCAAAGAAATCAACCAGTTGGACGAAAGAGCTTTTCTCACAGTTAGGGAACATATTCAAATGTCTGGATTGGATTCAGGTTTGGAATAACATTTGCTTGCTTTTCTTGGAATCTTCTATTCTGCTGTCCATGCAATTGAGGAGGACTATTATTTGGGGAAAAACAAACAAGTCAGACAGATGGCATAGAGGCTACGAGTTGCCAAATGCACAGTCTGGTTGATTGCTCAAAAAAAGGCCTGGAAGAGCACAACAAACAAACGTAAGGGATGAAGAAACCGGGTCTAGCAGTATCGGGTTAGAAGTACACAGGCATGGCTCAGGTGGTTGAACGGCCCACTAGGAATTGTTCACACACACACTTTGCTTGTCAAAATATCTGCGGGTACCAGCTGTGGTCTTGTGTGCGTGTTCGAGTATACTGGAAGTTGGTCTCAAGCCCTTATTGTTATTGCCCTGATGACGCTAACCGAGGTTCGGCTGCGTTTGCTCCAGCATCGACCTGAACATGCCCACCTTTCTCTCAGCTGCTCAGAGTTCTTCTCCATGCTCTCGTTCTCCGCAAACTCCATCAGTTCGCGCGCGGCACGGCCCATGTTGACAGCGGTGGGCCTGGCTGAGGTCAGGTGACACAGAGACTCCCGGATGAAGGTCACCGGGTCATCACCGCCTGCACCCGCTCGTAGCTCCACGGCCAAGCTGAGGCAGCCCACGATGGCGATGGCCGGGGCCCCCCGAACCTGGTAGAGAGGGGCAGGCGGGGTTAGGAAAACATCATGTGTGCTCATAAAAAAGAGTTAACTATTAGTCAAAGAGAACATAATTGAACACAAAAAGATGACTGCCAAGACTTTTGGGAAAAGATCTTGTGGGCTGACGAGACAAAAGTAGAACTTTTAGGAAGGTGCGTGTCCCGTTACATCTGGCGTAAAAGTAACACAGCATTTCATAGCAACAGTCAAATATGGTGGTGGTAGTGTGATGGTCTGGGCTTGTTTTGCTGCTTCAGGACCTGGAAGGCTTGCTGGGATAGATGGAAGCATGAATTCTACTGTCTAGCAAGAAATCCTGAAGGAGAATGTCCGGCCATCTGTTGGTCAACTCAAGCTAAAGCCATCTTGGGTGCTGCAGCAGGACAATGACCCAAAACACACCAGCAAATCCACCTCTGAATGGCTGAAGAAAAACCACATGAAGACTTTGGAGTGGCCTAGTCAAAGTCCTGACCTGAATCCCATGGAGATGCTGAGGCATGACCTTAAGAAGGCGCTTCATGCTAGAAAAGCCTCAAATAAAGCTGAATGACAACAATTCTGCAAAGATGAGGGGGCCAAAATTCCTCCAGAGCGTGTAAAAGACTTGTTGCAAGTTATGGCAAACGTTTGATTGCAGTTATTGCTGCTAAGGGTGCCCAACCCGTTATTAGGTGCAAGGGCAATTACTTTTTCACACAGGGCTGTGTGGCTTTGGATTTTTTTCTCCCTAAATAATAAAAACATTCATTTCAAAAGTGCATTTTGTGTTTACTTGTGTTATCTTTGACTAATATTAAAATGTGTTTGATGATCACAAACATTTTGTGTGACAAACATGCAAAAGAATACAGTCAAGGAAGGGGGCAAAAAGTTTTTCACACCACTGTATATCCCGCCCAGATCCTGTTACGATGTTGAAGGCCACGCCCCGTGCAACACACACACATATGCATTCGCTGTTTCTCTTGACAGTTCATGATAGCAATTTGGCAAAGTTTATCACACCAGGGATAAGAACGAGTCGACGTGGCAGCGAACAAAAATGAAAAACGGCGTGACAACATTGGCATCTGAACACTCAGTTTCACTGTGGACTTAAACGCATCATCGAGTGAGCAGCGCCTGCGCAAGTTTCCGAAGGGAAAAAGCGCTGCCCTCTAATTGGGGATGTTAACAATAAACCCATTTGACCGGATATCCGGGGTGAGGATATGACGATTCAGATTCGCCGGTAATCTTGTATCGATTCAACTCAGCTCTGCATTTTTAGACGAATGGATTGTGGAGACGTGCACGGGATATCGCGAGAGAAGCAACCGGCTGACAGTCTTCTAAATATAACACGTGAGACGGGGCCGCCAGCGCGTCGGACCCATTTAGGTTTTTTTACGAGGCTGATTTAACAGACAAAACTCGAGAGTAATTTACCGACCAATCTCCATCGTCGTAAGTCCCGGTTCTGCAAGTTCTCCATTTCCTCTCCACCGAGAGTGGGACACAAGGCCGTAACGACGGTCTCGTACACCGCCGCGTTTGTCTACCTGAGCGGTGACGTCACTTCCGGACGCCACGGGTGCCGCGGCCAACGATAAATGTCATTTTTACAAATTTACAGTTTGCTTTAAAGAACTAACAAACAACATGGAACATAATTACAAACAATATATAACACATTTCAGCCAAGATGATGTCAGGGACCCTTTATCACTACACATGAACGCAAATTGAAATGTTTTTTTTTTTAATCGTTGTAATTCTTGTAGTTACTGTTTTATTAATGTTTTATTAATGTATTTTTTGACCAACTTAAATGTGCAAAAATGACATTTAAAATGCATTTATGTGCACAATCTATCCATCCGCCCGGAGAAGCGTTTGTTTAGCTGAGAGGTGACATCGCTTCCAAAAACGAGCGGCGAGAGCAACAGCTAGCTCGTCACGGACGGCGCCAGATGTCAGTTCTGCTCATTCAAAAATGGATCAACGTGGAAGATAACTACCAGCAATATATAACATTTTGCAGCAAAGTTGACAAACGACGTCAGGGACCCCATAAGGAGTTTTGTCGTTTCCTGACTGTGCGACTGTGAACACGTACTGACTGCGAGTTTGCTGATGTTGTTTTGGCCTCCTCCTGTAAGTAGTTCCGGAGCGAGTCTGGTGCTTGGGCTTTCGTCCACGTATCACCGGTGTGTCGTTTCAACGCCGATCTCTCGCATGAATTGAGTTTGAGCGGAAAGTGTGATATCATTGTGATGTCATCGTGACGTCACCTCTCTGCATGGAGCACATTGCTTCATTCTGCACGCCGAGCAGAAAGCAGGCGCGGATATGGAGAAACTGGGAAAGGTGAGGGAATGGGAATATGTCCTCCAGCAACATGAAGTGTGGATAAAATACGGAAGGGGTGTCACAGAGCAGCGCGAGGACAGCCGCTGGCGAGGGCATGAATCATTTATCAGCACGAATCCCGGAGAAAGAAGAGGAGGGTCCATCTTCCACATACATGAGCTAAGCGTGAAGGGCGCCGCACGTGCATCCACAACAAAAGAGCCAGGCCGGGGCTGGCGCGTGCACCGCCAGTGGCGGGAGCACAAAGGAGGCGGCACGTGCGCGCTCCGACTCGGCTGGCGTTACCTTGGCTTACCTTCATAGCCTTGATGGCCTCGTAGGCGTCCTGCACGCAGCGGACGTCATCGTAGACCGTCTGCTGAGGCAGCAGCAGCTGGTCGAGGATCTGCAGAGACCCGCTCCGGTACCGGATCGATTCCAGCGTCATGACCGACACGACGGGGGAGGGGGTGGGGGAGGAGACCGCGGACGGACCGGTAGCTGCTTCTCTATCACACTTCACACACACGCGCGCGCCGGCGCGCGCACACCTCGGCTCTCACACTTTCCCGGTTTCCCGCTTGGAAGAAAGTTGACGCCAGAAGGAAGGAGGAGAAGAGGAGGAGGTTTTAGGAGAAGAAGAAGAAGAAGAGGAGGAGGAGGAGGAGGGTTGAAGCGCTTCACGGGCTGACAGGCAGACAGACACGGAACCACGTGTCCACCAAGCCGGAAGTCCTCGCCCCTTTAGCCACGCCCCCAAGCCTCGCGCTTGCTGGCCGTGCCCATCCCCCCCCCCTTCTGTCTTTTGTCACATCCAGGCCCTTATTAGCATAAAACATGAAAGCCAAACAATTGTGGTGTTTTTCTACCGCACTTTACTCTTCCCGTGCGTGTGTGTGCTCTGCGTCGCTCTTGCACACGCGCACTGGAAATGGAACACATATACTGGCTAAACTGGTTGCTTATATCTACACGCCTCACATTTCAGCTGCCGCTTTCTTACAGCATATCTTCTCACTCAGCAGTGGCATAGAAATCAAACTTGGACTTTAGAGTAGTCAGTGTATAGCTTGTATTGCATAGATGCACTATTCTTTACTGATCTGTTACTACTTCTTTAAGCAACTTTTATTTTTGGCCCAAATTGAACAGTAATAGGAGTGTAAAGGTGAGTATAGGGGTGTCACTTCCTGTCTTGAAGGCTCTAATGTTGAAAATCATATTTAGAATGCAGTATACAGGTTTTCTATGTCTTATATGTCTTTTTGTCTCATATTCGGTCTACTATATTGGGTAATAGGAGTGTAAAGGTGAGTATAGGGGTGTTATTTCATGTCTAGAGGGTTCTAATGTTAAAAAGCATATTTAGAATGCAGTAAACAGGTTTTCTATGTCTTATCTTTTCTCATGTCTACTATATTGGGTAATAGGAGTTTAAAGGTGAGTATAGGGGTGTTATTTCATGTCTAGAGGGTTCTAATAATGTTAAAAAGCATATTTAGGAGGTGGTAAACAGGTTTTCTATGTCTTATATGTCTTTTTGTCTCATATTCGGTCTACTATATTGGGTAATAGGAGTGTAAAGGTGAGTATAGGGGTGTTACTTCCTGTCTTGAAGGCTCTAATATTGTTAAAAATCATATTTAGAATGCAGTAAACAGGTTTTCTATGTCTTATCTTTTCTCATGTCTACTATATTGGGTAATAGGAGTTTAAAGGTGAGTATAGGGGTGTTATTTCATGTCTAGAGGGTTCTAATAATGTTAAAAAGCATATTTAGGAGGTGGTAAACAGGTTTTCTATGTCTTATATGTCTTTTTGTCTCATATTCGGTCTACTATATTGGGTAATAGGAGTGTAAAGGTGAGTATAGGGGTGTTACTTCCTGTCTTGAAGGCTCTAATATTGTTAAAAATCATATTTAGAATGCAGTAAACAGGTTTTCTATGTCTTATCTTTTCTCATGTCTACTATATTGGGTAATAGGAGTTTAAAGGTGAGTATAGGGGTGTTATTTCATGTCTAGAGGGTTCTAATAATGTTAAAAAGCATATTTAGGAGGTGGTAAACAGGTTTTCTATGTCTTATATGTCTTTTTGTCTCATATTCGGTCTACTATATTGGGTAATAGGAGTGTAAAGGTGAGTATAGGGGTGTTACTTCCTGTCTTGAAGGCTCTAATATTGTTAAAAATCATATTTAGAATGCAGTAAACAGGTTTTCTATGTCTTATCTTTTCTCATGTCTACTATATTGGGTAATAGGAGTTTAAAGGTGAGTATAGGGGTGTTATTTCATGTCTAGAGGGTTCTAATAATGTTAAAAAGCATATTTAGGAGGTGGTAAACAGGTTTTCTTTGTCTTATACGTTTCTGTCTCTTATGTCTACTAAACTGTTTAAAAAATGAGAGGAAGACTTTTTAAGCGGAGTACAGTAAGCTATCAGTCAAACTTCTGGGATATTGATGTGGTCAGTTAAGTAGCAGAGGGGGTTGTTAATCCGTTTCAGCTGATTTGTTGTTCATGAAATCAACAACAGGTGCATCAGAGGGGCAACAACGAGACAGAGCCCAAAACAGGAATTTTTTACTGACTGACTTTCTGCTGCTGTAGTTTTTCTTTTGGCCTGGATCAACATCTCTGTTGATAGCATGGTGCGCTACCTGGACGCTACAGAGGTTGCACAAGTAGTCCAACTCCTCCAGGACGGCACACCAATACGTACCTTTGCAAGAAGGTTTGCTGTGTCTCCCAGCGCAGTCTGACGAGCATGGAGGAGATTCCAGGAGACAGGTATGTACTACAGGAGAGCTGTACAGGGCCGTAGAAGGTCCTTAAACCCTCAGCAGGATCGGTATCTGCTCCTTTGTGCAAGGAGGAACAGGATGAGCACTGCCAGTGTCCTACAAAAATGACCTCCAGCAGGCCACTGGTGGGAATGTTTCTGACCAAACAATCACAAACAGGCTCCATGAGGGTGGCCTGAGGGCCCGACGTCCTGTAGTGGGCCCTGTGCTCACCGCCCAACACCGTAGAGCTCCGTTGGCATTTGCCATAGACCACCAGAATTGGCGCCACTCGCTACCCATCTGGTAGGAGATCCTCATTAGGAGCATGCCCCAACATTGCACGTGCATGCGTACAAGCACGTGGGGGCCACACAAACTACTGACAATCATTTGGAGTTGCCACAATGACATTTTGGCAAAATGGACCAGTCTGCTGCATCATTTTTCCACTTTCATTTTTGGGTTTTTTGAGCAGTATATATTGAGTAACAGGAGTGTAAGGGTGAGTATAGGGGTGTTATTTTAAATCTAGAGGGGTCTAATAATGTTAAAAAGCATATTTAGAAGGTGTTATACAGGTTTTCTATGTCTTACACAGTATGTCTTTTTTTCTATTATTATGTCTACTATATTGGGTAATAGGAGTGTAAAGGTGGCTATAGGGGTGTTACTTCCTGTCTAGAGGGCTCTAGTAATGTTAAAAACACATTTAGAAAGTGGTTAACAGGTTTTTTGTTTTATTTTCTTTATTATTTCTACTATGATGGGTAATAGGAGTGTAAAGGTGGCTATAGGGGTGTTACTTCCTGTCTAGAGGGCTCTAGTAATGTTAAAAACACATTTAGAAAGTGGTAAACGGGTTTTTTGTTTTATTTCCTTTATTATGTCTACTGTAATGGGTAATAGAGTGTAAAAAAGACTATAGGGGTGTTATTTCATGTCTAGAGGTCTCTAATGATGTATTGTAAAAAAAAACTGTATTTAGAAGCTCATAAACAGGTTTATGTCTTAAATGGCTTATTTTCTTTTGTGTGTGTTCTATATTGGCTAATAGTAGTATAAAGGTGACTATAGGGGAGTTATTTCTTTTCTACAGAGCTCTAATAATGTGTGAAGTGTGTTTAGAAGGTGGTAAACAGATTTTCTGTCTTATTTTTTGTTATGTCTACCATATTGGGTAGGAGGAGTGTAAAAGTGACTATAGCAATGTTATTTCAGGTGTAGAGGTCTGTAATAATGTAAAAAACTGTATTTAGAAGGTTTTCTATGTTTTATTTTCTCCTATTGTGTCTTCTATATTGGGTAATAGGAGTGTAAAAGTGACTATAGGGGAATTATTTCATGTCTGGAGAGCTGTAATAATGTTGAAAAGCATATTTAGGAGATTGTAAACAGGTTTTCTGTGCTCTAACTATGAACATTTTGTATTTTGAAATAAAGAATCCTACTTAGCGGAAATTCACCTAACCATGATAAACAAGGATTGGCTGTAATAAGATGTCTGCTGATATGGAAACTCAACTTGTAAGTGCAATTCTCTATTTGTTTCCCACGCACACAGATTTGAAATACTGTGAGTATGAGAATGTATTTATCTGTACAAACCAGTGTATGAGTTGCTGGGGTTCAGGCACGAATAAAGACTTTAGCAGATTTTGGGAGATGATGAGAACAAAGGAAGTGTTGAGCTTGCGTTCATAAGAAGCACATAAAATGTTAGGCCCCGTTTTATTCCCACAAATAAGAGCTCTTTATTTCATTCATATAAATAGTAGATTTCTCCGATTGCCCAGACATGAAAGAACAGCATAAAAAGTTGATTGTTCAGTGGAATAAGGAATACAGACAAGCAAGTGTAGCCTCACTACAGGGACAAGGATGAGAAAGGATCCAGCTGAAAAACAAACTTTTGCCATATGTCCTTCTGCCCTACCCTTACCATCCAAAATCCACACTTAATGCTGATGAGCTGGTCACCGTGACAACAAGGCAGACTCTTACTCAAGGGGGCGGTCATGCATTTGTGGGTTTCCAGGTGATGTGGCGTTTAAGCGTGTGTTAGATCAGGTTCAGATGAAGTCATAGTGGCTAGAAACATTTGACATAACTCCCTATTATTATTATTATATGTCATATGACACTCTTGGGTGTTTACTGTGATGCGTTGCTGACACAGGACTTGTAGAGAGGACACGGGTGCGCACCACATAGGGGAACCACGGCAGCAAGTAAGCATGGTCACTAAGCTGAACGCAGCCATAATTCAGCGTTGCTTAAAATAAGTTACGTATTGTTTGCAATGATGACCTACATTTTTCCATATTCGCAAAAGTGACATTTATAATTCACGGCGCCAGCCATGACGAGCTAACTCTCGCCACTCAGTCTCATTTCCGGGAGCAGCATCATCGGGGTGCTATCACTCAAACAAACATGGTGGCGTGCGAGACAGGGGATGTTTACAGTGATGATAGTCAGGATTTCAGCCGTGTGTCAATACTAAAGTTAAGAAATTGGACGCCTTCGAAACACAGAATTACTCTGGAGTTCCTTATCCTTCAATTATTGTTTTATAGTAAATCGGCTTCTTAATGAGCGTAACAGCTCCTTATAGCTTGATTTAGTTCATAGTTCCTCGCTGTCGCAGCCCTACAGTAAACATACATATCGCCGTGAAAAGATGTTTATATAACATGTATAATGCTCTACAGCCTTGTCGCTCTCATGGAATAGTGTTTAGAAAACATTATGTAAACACGATACGACTTACTGTTGTGTGGCAACTTCTGGTCTTTTTTTCCTGTGTTTAAAATGCATTTATAGCGTGCTTTCAAGCTAAATGCTTCTGTAAAGGTGTTCCTTCATAGCAGGCATCAGTGAAACGATCACTGCAAAAAACAGAACTAGAGGTTGGCGTCCATCTGTCTCTTGTTGTCTGCATTTGCTTCATCCATTGCCATTGCTTTAAACCTTCCTCTTTTGGGAAAGAAAACAATCTTGCAGTACCACCGGAATGTTGTCAACATCCAGCAGCAACACAATGTTTTGGCACGACTACTTTTTCTTCAGGAAAATACACTGAACCAAGTCCACCATCTACCCGGAGAAGCGTTTGTTAACTCTGCATTAGCTAAGCGGTGACATCACTTCCGGAAAGGTCATGGATGGACGCCAAACGTTTAATTACAAACAATACATAGCATATTGAAGCAAAGTAGATATACCAACTTTAGTATTACTTTGTTAGAGTTGGAATAGAACGGAAATACGCCATAAGGAATTTGCCATTCAGCATACCTGCGAATTTCAGGATTTCCTTTTTCCTCTGATCACTTATTAATATGTAAGAATACAGGTCAAATGTACAGCATATGTGTACTACTGTTAGACAGCCCGCTGTTTTTTTACATGGTTAAGTCTTGTGTTGACATTTTGCAGCTGTGAGACAGCAGTGTCTTTGGCTACGTTGGCAGTCAATGCGGCCTCAACACAAGTTCATAATATATGATGGTAAGTCGGTAGCGGAGTTGCAACAAGCGCTGTGGCTCGGAGAAGCGCCTTTGATGATGGTGCTAGCCTGACGACCAGACTAAAGGCTACACCGTGGCTCCGATTCCACGTGCTCATGGATGATCTTACATTATCGTTCATTAATGCTGAGTCGCTATACCTTTCATACTTCACGTGTTAAATATATAGCATGTGAGGCATATTTAGGGCTCCAACCTTGATTGTGTTGGGGTGAACAATGGCAAATAAAGAGAGAAGGCTTCTGGAGCTGAATCTAATCTAACAATTACTAGTCCCTTTCAATGAAAATGTTGATCCAAAAACGTCAAGCTAGCGGGAGGCTTGCAGGGGGAGGGGTGTGTTGTGTAGATATTTTTATTACCTGCATAGTTTATTCATTGGATGGTGACCCCCCCCTCGCTTGAGAAAAGCGGGGATCTGCGTATCAATGTCAAAACCAGGATGACTTGCTCTGTCATTAAGTGTTGATGTAAATGAGGGCTGTGAGGGCCACGTAGTGAAAAATGAATCTTTTGTAAAGTATTGTGTAGCTAAGAAGTGAAATATGTTTCTTGAAAAAAACTGCACCTCGTCTTTGTCATATGGGAGAAAAAAACCCAATTTTGGTCTTTACTCCTTTTTTCTCCTTTATTTTTTCTCCTTCTGCCAAGCACAAGTGCTTACGTTTTTCCTTGTTCTTGTAATTTTTTCTTCTAATTATGACTTCTTTCCCCATAATATTTTTACTTTTGTTTCTGTAACGCGCAGCTAATGAATTGATTGATCAATTAATGAACTTTTCCTAAATTAAATGGAAACCTTTTCTCGTTACATTGTTTGTTTTCCTTGTGAAATGAGAGCTTTACGACGTGCTGGGGGCCAGTAAGAACAGACTTTGGACGCCTGCGATGTAACTGCGTGTGAATGAAATGAACGCGTGCTAGTCATGATTTCATAACGGACAGTGTTAAGGATTTATGGGAGAGTTGGCGGAATAACCAAATGGAGCGGAGTGTCAGTAGGAGTTCTTTGTGAGCGCACGTGAAGGAATTAGCACCAAGACAGTGAAGCTGAAGATGAAGTGTGTTAACACGCACCCCATTCCAACCTCAAAGGCCACTTTCTGTTGGTCTCCTTGCTGACACGAACACTGATCCCTCATTTTGGGATGTGGGCTGTGTTTTCCCATATTGCAGCATTCCGATTGTCATAATCTAGAAACATTGGAGCAGACAGATTAAGATCCTGACCCACACAAAACAAGAAGAGAAGGGCGTGTGAAAAGGCGGCAGAGGGGCTGTGAGGGTCGACGTATTTCAAGCGTCACACCAGATGCTGGCGTGGACGTGGTCACATGATCATATAGTGGAATCCTGTGTGACCGCACGCAGATTTACCGCTTGGAAGAGAAAGAATTATATTGTCGGTCACGGACAACACGATGCTTTTCATTGAGCACATAAAATAGTTTTTTTTTTTTTTTTAGATATGACTGAATAAATGGCGTTGTGCATTTGTCGGCGCTAAAATCTTAAGAGTGGAGTGCTAAAGTGTGTGTCGGAGAGAGTGGAGAAGATAACAGTACTCCAGCCGATGCGTCGCTTCACTCGTCTCTTCTTCCGGCGCGCTTCCTTCTCAGCGTCTCCAGCTGGTGGATCAAACAGACGCAGGTATTAGCAGACGTGCACTCAAAGCACGTGCACGCAAGAAGCCTCACCTCAGTCTCCACCTTCTTCATCCTGTTCAGAGCATCCTTGGCAGCCTCCTGCAAGGAAAGGACGGATGGTTTCAAAACCGACACACTGACATACTCTTGAGATGGAGATTTCAGTAAAAAGTGCCCCAGAAACGTCCCAGTTACTTTATGTTTAATGCAAGCGGCGTTTTGTCCACATTTTGTCCTCTTAATTAGATGTCATAGTTTTACACAACACTACCGCTATAATGTACGTATGCTTTATCGAGGTGTCTGTCCCGGTGGCTAGATAGTTCTACTAGCTAGACTAGCTAGCACGGCTAATGCTATTTAGAGCCATTCTCGATGTCAGCCATGGTCGTCACATTGACAGCATGTAAATAGCAGCTCGTAACCCAAATTTTAGCTCGCAATAAGCAGGGAGGCGGCTAACATCTAAAAGACTCGTGAGTTGTGTTGGCAGCGACAGTGAGACCTGGAGAGGTGTGATTGGGAGGAACGCCCCCCCTGATCTTAGCCCAAGCGGTGTCTTGTTATTGGACTTCTGTGCTCGTCACGGATTGTCTATAACGAACACCATGTTCAAGCATAAGGGTGTCCACATGTGCACTTGGCACCAGGACACCCTGGGCCGCAGTTCGATGATTGACTTTGTGGTTGTGTCGTCGGAATTGCGGCCACATGTTTTGGACACTCGGGTGAGGAGAGGGGCGGAGCTGTCAACTGATCACCACCTGGTGGTGAGTTGGTTCCGATGGTGGGGGAGGATCCCGGTCAGCCCCAAACGCATTGTGAGAGTCTGCTGGGAACGTCTGGCAGAGTACCCTATCAGAAGGAGTTTCAACTCCCACCTACGGGAGAGCTTGGACCAAGTTCCGAGGGAGGCAGCGGACATTGAATCCGAGTGGGCGATGTTTCATGCCTCCATTGTCGATGCGGCTGATCGGAGCTCTCGCCGTAAGGTGGTCGGTGCCTGTCGTGGCGGTAATCCCAGAACCCGTTGGTGGACACCAGTGGTGAGGCATGTCGTCAAGCTGAAGAAAGTGTCCTACCAAGCCGTTTTGGCCCATGGGACTCTGGAGGCAGCTGACAGGTACCGGAAGCTCTGCAGCTCTGGCAGTCGCTGAGGCAAAAACCCGGACATGGGAGGAGTTGGGAGAGGCCATGGAAAACGACTTCCGGATGGCTTCAAAGAGATTCTGGACCACCATCCGCCGTCTCAGGAGGGGAAAGAAGTGCGCAGTCAACACCGTGCATGGTGGGGAAGGTGTGCTGCTGAACTCGACTGGAGATGTTGTGGACCGGTGGAAGAAATACTTTGAAGACCTCCTCAATCCCACCGACACGCCTTCCAACATGGAAGCAGTGCCTGGGGACGATGAGGTGGGTTCGCCTATCTGGGGGGTGGATGAGATCCACCCAGAGTTCCTTAAGGCCCTGGATGCTGCAGACCGGGGTGGTGGTCCCGCTTTTCAAGAAAGGGGACCGGAGGGTGTGTTCTAACTATTGTGGGATCACACTCCTCAGCCTTCCTGGTAAGGTCTATTCAGGGGTTCTGGAGAGGAGGATCCGTCGGATAGTTGAATCTCGGATTTAGGAGGAGCAGTGTGGTTTTCGTCCTGGTCGTGGAACTGTGGACCAACTCTATACTCTTGGTAGGCTCCTTAAGGGTGCATGGTAGTTTGCCCAACCAGTCTACATGTGTTTTGTGGACTTGGAGAAGGCATTTGGAGAAGGCATTTGACCGTGTTCCTCGGGGAATACTGTGGGGAGTGCTCCGGGAATATGGGGTATCGGACCACCTAATCCAGGAGGTTTGTTCCCTGTATGACCGGTGTCAGAGTTTGGTTCGCATTGCTGGCAATAAGTCGGGACCTAGTTCCAGTGAGGGTTGGATCCGCCAGGGCTGCCCTTTGTCACCGATTCTGTTCACTACTTTCACGGACAGAATTTCTAGGCGCAGCCAGGGCGTTGAGGGGTTTCGGTTTGGTGGCCGCAGGATTCGATCTCTGCTTTTTGCAGATGATGTGGTCCTGTTGGCTTCATCGAGCAGTGACTTTCAACTCTCACTGGACCGGTTCGCAGCTGAGTGTGAAGCGGCTGGGATGAGAATCAGCACCTCTAAATCCGAGTTCCTGGTTCTCGCCCGGGAAAGGGTGGAGTGCCATCTACGGGTCGGGGATGAGGTCCTGCCTCAAGGGGAGGAGTTTAAGTACCTCCGGGTCTTGTTCATGAGTGAGGGAAGGATAGAACGCAAGATGGACAGGTGGATTGGTGCGGCGTCTACAGTGATGCGGACTCTGCACCGATCGGTCGTGTTGAAGAGAGAGCTGAGCCGAAAGGCAAAGCTCTTGATTTAACGGTCGATCTACATTCCTACCCTCACCTATGGTCATGAGCTTTGGGTAGTGACCGAAAGGACAAGATCGTGGGTAAAAGCGGCCGAAATGAGTTTTCTCTGCAGGGTGGCTGGGCTCTCCCTTAGAGATAGGGTGAGAAGCACTGCCATCCGGGAGGGACTTGGAGTAGAACCGCTGCTTCTCCACATTGAGAGGAGCCAGATGAGGTGGCTTGGGTATCTGGTTCGGATGCCTCCCGAATGCCTTCCTGGGGAGGTGGTCAGGGCACGTCCAACCGGTAGGAGGCCTTGGGGAAAACCAAGGACACGTTGGAGAGACTATGTCTCTCAGCTAGCCTGGGAACGCCTCGGCATTCGCTGGGAAGAGCTGGACAAAGTGGCCGGGGAGAGGGAAGTTTGGGCTTCCCTGCTTAGGTTGCTGCCCCCGCGACCCAGCGGAAGAGAAGGATGGATGGATAAATTAATACATATAAACAAACGTAATGTGAGGCTTTTAGAACAAGTAGTAGGGTTTTTTGGCAACACCTAGTCGCTGCAACGACTCACTGAGTTGCTTTCGTCAGGCACACAAATTGAAATAATATCGAGCATACTGGATGCTTTGTGTTATGGAATACTTTCTAATGCGTCTTCTTTCTAAAAGTGTTTTCTTCCAGAACATTCTGACATTTATTATATTATTATTTATTTATCATACTACAAAAATGTCCCTTCCCTTTGGCTTTGTCTCTTGCATTTACAAAAGGCTTGCTCTGATGATAGCTCCACCATAAACACTTAAATATATACAGTCATCCCTCGCTACAAACATCGTGGCTCCAACATGGCAACTCCACTCTGCAGTGGTTATTCAAAAATTAATGAATAAATGGTCCATATTTTGTATGCATATATAAGCAAATATTAATACATTTAAGTGACATGTGATGTGATGAGACAACGGCCCTTGCAGGAAGTGTGCTGTCAATATCGACGGGTGAGTCTATGTAATATCTTACACACTGATGTTATAGTCTACTAAATGATAGTGTCATATAATACACGTCTTGATATTAAAAGAAGCAGCTTTACAAAGAGCGGCACCCGCCTGTTTGTGTCCACTGTAAGACCTCACCCTGGATATGGGAAATAAAGTACATTAAGTAAGTGGTAAACAAAGCCTGCATTCACCCTGTTGCCTTGACTTGAGAACTTCTTCACAGAGTCAGCGAGTCCTTGGGTGAAGCGCCGCAGCACGTTTTCATACTCTGCACACGGAGAAGATATGGGTGTCTTACATGAAATGTGTTTATTTGGACGGGAGTAAGATGTTTATGGCTTACCTGTCAGCAGAGCAGGAGAGGCTCCCTCTAGCTGCGCCTTTTGCCACTGCAGCCTGTGTGTGACCTCTTTGTACTGATGCAGCACATCACTGGGGGGATCCCGTCTGTTCTTTTTGTACTCTGAAATCTGAGAAAAATGCGCACAGTGAAGACATGAAATACTTTACACAAGGGCCATTCCACCCAGTCGGTGCCATTTGCGACCCCAGAAAATATATTGTTAGCAGTTAAGCTAGAATGTCGGCGGCCTCTAGGCAGCTGTAGGAACCCGCTGCATAGTCCCTTTCAGGTTTCTTTTCTTAAAAAACAAAAATAAATCTGAGTCCAAATTCCCACTTTATTTGTGTCCTGTGGGTTTCCACTCAATGCTGTTACCCTAACACATGACCCCACTCAAGTCACATGGTGCACAGGAAGTTGCATCATTCAGATCCTCTGCAGATCATTGGAAGGAAATGTATTATTGTTTTTCAAAATTTCTAAACTCAGTCCTGTTACTTCCTGTGGATGCTGTGTGTTTGTTTTGGTTGAATGAGGATCACATGCCATTACCACAAATGCCATACGGCTGTTTCATGCACGGTGACACCTCGTTTATTGCTGTTAACTGCTTCCACACCCCGGCCATGGTTAGGGAATTGGAGCAAAGTATGATTCCTCATTTATGAATAGAATATTTTCGTAGTTAGAACACGTTTTAAACCTCATTAGAGCCCTGTAGATATGCTATAACAACCCTATAGTCACCTTGACACTCCTTTCACCTAATATAGTAAACATAATATGAGAAAATTAGATATTAGAAATAATATTGACTCACACATTTTATCATTGGGAGACGTTTTTACTTCTTCTTATGTTTCTTCCTGCAGCGGCTATTGTCTCATCAATGTAACATTACTGACACCTAGAGCGCAGTGTAAAATATAACATCAACCTCTTGCGTCTGCTGAATTAACACCAAAATGCAGTATTTTTTGAAAACTTGTGATAGAGTGAATGTGTGAGGGGAAGAAAGACAGAAATGTACGTTTATTTTGACACACGAGCATACCTTTCTCTCCAGGCGCTCTTTGTCAAAGTTGAGGAGGCTGAAGCTGTGAAGTTTGTACTTAGGAGGGGAGTTGTTGGAGAGACTGCTCCTGCTGCTCGCTTCGGGTTTGGCATTTGATCGAGGAGACAGAGCCTGGTTCATACAAGCACAAAGTGTTTTTTGCTTGCTGACATTTTTGTCTAAATTTTCAGGAGAGCTAATTGGATCAGTGCTGAGCAGGTCACGGACTCACCTGTTCTTGTTTTTTCTCTCGAGGTGAGCGTGGGGAGACAGGTTCAAGGACCAGCCACTTCTCGGTCACTGGCTGGAGATCCACCCCGGATATGGGCTCTCTGAGCTTCACCCTCACATCCAGCTTGCCACCTGTGGCTTTACGTCCGTCCATCACCTAAGTAGGTGAGTAAATACTTGACAAATCATCCCAAAGACAAAATCCCGAGGAGCAAACGCTATGTTGTTGATGCAGTGCAATGTAATGAGGAGTGCAATGACCCCTGTATTGGAGAGACCAGGCAACCCTTCGCGACCAAAGCCATCCATGTTAACTACAGGTAGAAAGGCCGCTATAAGCTACGGTCTGCTCACAATAGGGGCGTCCAAACCTTTTCCATCGAGGAAAGAAACACAGATAGATATGCAAAGAAGTTATTTATATTTCAAGAAATAAATCCATCTCAGTTTTGTGATAAAGGTATTAAAAGTATCATTACTAGGAACTTCTGCCTTTGCTTTTTTTTGCCCGTTGTTGCTGTTTTTATTTGTTAGATTTTTTTTAAATATTTCTGCTCTCTCTTTAAATCACCTTCATACATTTTCTTTTGGGGATATTATGAATGTATTCCCATACTATTACTTTTCCTTTATTTTGTTTTTCAAAATATTATGACTCTGACAAATAAATGTGTACTCCTTAAAATAAGTAGGTCAAATTATATAATTTGTCCTCATAATATTACTAGTTTATTCTCATACAAATGCAACTTCTGAAGACCCTAATGAAGAATAACAAGAGAAGTGACCGCACCTCACCCAGACCTGGGACACCAGAGCCTCACCCTGGAGCCAGGCCTGGTGGAGGGGCTCGCAGGCGAGCGCCTGGTGGCCAGGCCTTCACCCGTGGGGCCTGGCCGGGCTTAGCCCAAATCAGGAACACAGGAACTCCCCCCCCCAGACCCACCACCTGCAGGGGCAAGCATAAGGGTCCGGTGCAATTGGTTTTGGGCAGTGGTCGAGGGCGGGTGTCCGGGCGACCTGGTCTTCGGCGGCCAAATCTGGTCCTTGGGACATGGAATGTCACTTCTCTGGTGGCAAAGGAGCCCGAGCTTGTGGAAGAGGCGGAGACATGCCGACTAGATGTAGTCGGACTCACCTCAACCCACAGTTTGGGCTCTGGAACCAAATTCCTTGAGGAGCTAGACCTTGTTCTTCTCTGGAGTTGCTGCAGGGGAGATACGGCGAGCTGGTGTGGGCTTATTGTTAGCCCCTCGGCTTGGTGAGAGCTGGTTTGGGCTTATTATTAGCCCCCCGGTTTGGTGCCTCTGTGCTGGAGTCATCCCCGGTGAACAAGAGGGTTATTTCCCCAAACGACTTAGGGCTGGGGAAAGAGTCCTGATTGTGGTTTGTGCGTACGCGCCAAACGGCAGTTCAGAGTGCACAGCCTTCTTGGAATCTATCAGAGGGGTTCTGGAGAGCACTCCAGCTGGTGACTCCATAGTTCTACTGGGAGACTTCAACGTCCATGTGGGCAGTGACAGTGTGACTTGGAGGGGCGTGGTTGGGAAAAACGGCTCACTGATCTGAACTCGTGTGGTGTGTTGTTGCTGGACTCCTGTGCGAATCACAGTCTATCCATAACAATCACCATGCGGAACACTGGACCAGCTCTACACCCTTGCAAGGATACTGGAGGGTATGTGGGAGTTTTCCCAACCGGTCAACATGTGCTTTGTAAACGCCATTCGACCGTGTCCCTCGTGGTGTCCTGTGGGGGGTGCTCTGGGATTGGAATACGGGATTGGTGGCCCGCTACTACGTGCCATTCGGTCCTTGTACAATCGAAGCAGGAGCCTGGTTCGCATTGCCAGCAGTAAGTCGAGCTTGTTTCCGGTGAACGTTGGCCTCCGCCAAGGCTGCCCTTTGTCACCGATTCTGTTCATAATCTTCATGGACAGAATTTCTAGGCGCAGTCAAGGTGTTGAGGGAGTCCAGCTTGGTGACCTTAGGATCTCGTCTCTGCTATTTGCAGACGATGTGGTCCTTATGGCCTCATCAGGCTGTGACCTTCAGCGTTTACTGGAGCGGTTTGCAGCTGAGTGTGAAGCTTCTGGGATGAGACTCAGCACCTCCAAATCCGAGGCCATGGTTCTCAGTCGGAAACGGGTGGACTGTACCCTCCGGGTTGGGAGTGAGGTCTTGCCTCAGGTGGAGGAGTTCAAGTATCTCGGGTTCTTGTTCACGAGTGAGGGAAGGTTGGAGCGTGAGATCGACAGACGGATCGGTGCAGCATCTGCAGTAATGCGGTCGCTGTACCGGACCGTCGTGGTGAAGAGAGAGCTGAGCCGGAAGGCAAAGCTCTCTGTTTACCGATCGATCTACGTTCCCACCCTCACCTATGGTCATGAGTTATGGGTCATGACCGAAAGAATGAGATCGCGGATACAAGCGGCGGAAATGAGTTTCCTTCGTAGGGTGGCTGGACTCACCCTAAGAGATAGGGTGAGGAGCTCGGCCATCCGGGAGGAGCTCAGAGTAGAGCCGCTGCTCCTTCACATCGAGAGGAGCCAGTTGAGGTGGCTCGGGCATCTAGTCCGGATGCCTCCCGGGCGCCTCCCTGGTGAGGTGTTTCGGGCATGCCCNCGAAGGTACGAGATCGCGGATACAAGCGGCGGAAATCAGTTTCCACCGTAGAGTGGCTGGACTCAGTGGCTGGACTTGCCTAAGAGATAGGGTGAGGAGCTCAGAGTAGAGCTGCTGCTCCTTCTTATCGAGAGGAGCCAATTGAGGTGGCTCGGGCATCTCGTCCGGATGCCTCCTGGACGCCTTCCCTTTGAGATGTATCGGGCATGCCCAGCCGGGAGAAGGCCCCGTGGAAGACCTAGGACACGCTGGAGGGACTATGTCTCACAGCTGGCCTGGGAACACCTTGGTGTCCTCCCGGTGGAGCTGGAAGAGGTCGCTGGGGACCGGGAAGTCTGGACTTCCCTACTGAGACTGCTGCCCCCGCGACCCGGACCCGGATAAGCGGAAGAAAATGGAATGGAATGGAAATGCAACTTTTTTGTGTTAAAATATAATGTTTTTCCTCATAATATTTTCACTTTATTCTTTAAATTTTAGCAGTTTTATTTTTTTACATTTCTGCTGTTGTTTTTATCAGCTTTCTTCTGTTACATTTTCTTTTCTCTTTTTTTGGTTTATTTTTTTTATATTTCAACTTTGTGCTAGTAAAATGACATAACATTACAAGTTTATTATTGTAAAGTTGTAAGTTCTTTTCTGTCATAATATGACTTTTTTTTCTTTAATATTTTGAATGTATTCTTTTAAACTTAATGCTGACATTTCAATTTTTGCAACTGTATTTTTTTTCATGTTTGCTTGTTAAATTATATTTTTTGAATTTCAAGTATGCCACGGGGACACACTCCTGAAATCTCTCCGCCAAAGATTGTTTAATTCCATGGGAAGAGTGGTCACCAGCGAGAAGTTTTACAGACCAGGTAGGCAAATGACCTGTCAGTCAACAGAAACAACACCCCAACTGTGGCACACCCACCAGGGACATAAATAGGGAGACTTCACACTAGTTTTATGTTTTAACAGGTGAAATGTCTGCAAAAAAAAAAGTCACCTCAATCATCTCTCTGATGTCACAGTGGTTTTCCAAACCCTCCAGCTTCAGCTGGGCTGTGCCCAAAACCTTGTCATTTTTAAAGAGTCCCCTGTAAACACACCAGAGCATCTCATTGACAACGTGCAGCAAATCCAGGCATGAACATCAAAGCGGTTCTGATTGGTACCCCTTGTGAATGACTTCAAATTTGATGCCTTTGGACTGGACGACTCGTTTAAATCCTCGATGCGATCTGTTGATGTTGAGTCTGAACTGCTCCTTAAACTCGGGATTGCTGGTGCTTTTCACCGTGTTGGTTTTGTCCCTCTGCGCTTCCTCCTGCACAAACCAAATGATTCAATAGCGTCCTGAAACGAACCGTCTGTGTGTGTGACCGCAACATACCGCACTGGGGAAAGGAAACTCAAACTTGACGCTGGCGTCCAGATCATTGGGCGAGACACCTGAAGATGGAGATGGGGGTGTAAATTCATACTCTTATGATTGCACAGCAGCTTGCCTGCAAGGAAGCCTACCTGAGGGAGCTGGCAGGTTGATGGCTCTGATGATGTACAGCAGCATTTCATTGGCAGCCACGTTGGGGTAGTTCCTACACATACAGAAAGGTGGCATCAGCACAGCGCCACTGATAAACCAATCCTTTGGCTTCAACATCTGTCACTGTCAATCGTGAACTAGTAGTATGACAAGTAACCGCGATAAACAAGGGGGTGTTTTTTTCCACGGAAAGCACATCTCATTAACCGAGTCGGTAGTACTGTACAGCATACATGCACGACATCAGCTTTCATTACCCAAAGGAACACATGCAATTGAACACAAAAGGGAAGCATCCTGGAGCTAAATCTACTATAATGCATACAAATTAAGCAATACGCTGACACAGCAGCAGAATCCAATGAAGTGTCAAAAAAAAAACGTAAAACCAAAAAACATTTTTACGTGCATCTCACGTCCACACTGTGAGGACATCTCACGTCACATCTTTACGTGACTTGTACGGTAGCTTCTGCTTGACTTCCGATTTCAATGTAAGTGAGTAAATCAATAATGTATATTTCTGATGGGCTTACTTTACGACACCCACACACATGCAGTGTGTGTGTGTGTGTGTATATATATATATATATATATATATATACACACACATACTTATATATATGTATATATATTATACAAATTGTACTTTGTATGTATGTATGTATGTATAGGACTGCTCTCAGTGAATCACCACCTTCCCGTGGTGGAGGGGTTTGAGTGCCCGAGTGATCCTAGGAGCTATGTTGTCGGGGGCTTTATGCACCTGGTTGGGTCTCCTAAGGCCTGGGGGAGGGGCTCACAGGCGAGCGCCAGGGGTCCGGGCCTTCACCTGTGGGGCCTGGCCGGGGCCAGCCCGAAGAAGCAACACGGGTGCTCCCCCCCCGCAGACCCACTACTTGCAGGGGCAAGCATGAGGGTATGGTACCATGCGATTTGGGTGGCAGTCGAGGGCGGGTCTCTGGGCTACTTGGTCTTCGGCAGCCAAACCTGGTTCTTGGGACATAGAATGTCACTTCTCTGGTGGGGAAGGAGCCCGAGCTTATGGAAGAGGCGGAGAGATTGCGACTAGATATAGTCGGACTCACCTCAACCAACAGTTTGGGCTCTGGAACCAAATTCCTTGAAAGGGGCTGGACCTTGTTCTACTCTGGAGTTGCTGCAGGGGAGAGGCGGCGAGCTGGTGGGGTTTTTTAATAGCACCCCGGCTTGGTGCCTCTGTGCTGACTCATCCCGGGTGAACGAGAGGGTTATTTCCCTACGCCTTCGGGCTGGGGAAAGGGTCTTGACTGTGGTTTGTGTGTACGCGCCGAACGGCAGTTCAGAGTACCCAGCCTTCTTGGAGTCTATCAGAGGGATGCTGGAGAACACCCCAGCTTGTGACTCCATAGTTCTACTGAGAGATTTGAACGCCCATGTGGGCAATGACAGTGTGACTTCGAGGGGTTGATTGGTAGATCTGATCTAAACCTGTGTGGTGTGTTGTTGCTGGAATTCTGTGCAAACCACAGTTTGTCCAAAACAAACACAAACATAAGGATGTCCACAAGTGCACTTGACACCAGGACACCCTAGGTCGCAGGTCTATGATTGACTTTGTAGTCGTATCATCAGAGGTTAGGGCTGTTGTCAAGCTAAAGAAGGAGTCTTATTAAGCATGGATGGCTTGCGGGACTTCCAAAGCAGCTGACAGGTACCGACAGGCCAAGTGGCACGCGGCTTTGGTGGATGTTGAGGCAAAAACTCAGGTGTGGGAGGAGTTCGGTGAGGCTACGGAGCACGACTTTTGGTCGGCCTTGAAGAAGTTCTGGCAAACCGTCCGACACCTCAGAAAGGGGAAGCGGTCCCCGTTTCACACCGTTTACAATGCAGACCGGGGCATGCTGAGTGAGGATATCGTTGGTCGGTGGAAGGAATACTATTAGGCCCTTCTCAATCCCACTGACCGTAGAGGAAGCAGAGTCTGATGATACGTACGTGGACAGTCCTATCACCGTGTCTGTGATATCCCGGGTAGTCAAAACACTGCTCAGTGGCAAAGCTCCGGGGGTGGATGAGTTTCACCCTGAATTCCTCAAGGCTCTGGATGTTGAGGGGTTGTCTTGGTTGACACACCTCTTCAACATCGCATGGAAGTCAGGAATAGTACCTCTGGACTGGCAGACCAGGGTGGTGGTCCCCATTTTTAAAAAGGGTGGCCGGAGGGTGTGTTCCAATTAAAGGGGGATCACACTCCTCAGGAGCAGGAGCCTGGTTCGCATTGTCAACAGTAAGAGATAGGGTGAGGCTGCTCCTTCACATTGAGACTATGTCTCACAGCTGGCCTGGGAACGCCTTGGTGTCCTCCCAATGGAGCTGGAAGAGGTCGCTGGGGACTGGGAAGTCTGGACTTCCCTACTGAAGCTGCTGCCCCCGCGACCCGGACCCGGATAAGCGG